>PVHP010012265.1:0-35402 GCA_004024765.1 Zapus hudsonius
CTCTCTCTCTCTCTCTCTCTATTCTTGAAAATAAATAAATAAAATTTAAAAAATAATTGTTTTATCAAAAAAGTGAATATTGTAGGAAGGATGAGCCCTAAAGATGAGAACCTGTTAGGAAGCATATGAGTTGTTAGCCAGCCTGTAAACATGAATTCATAATCAGCCTGTAAGGAAGGAAAAGAACAGGAAAGAATGGCATTTTCCACATGGAACTCAACAGGAAAGAATGGCATTTTCCACATGGAACTCAACACCAAATCCTGAAGCAAATCACGTGCCTTGACTATAGTGCTCAAGGTCTGGAAGACCAGTACCAGAAAGAAGGCCACCAGTAAATGTATCCATTGGCAGAGGACACACACACACACACACACACACACACACACACACACACATACATACATACACACACAGAGATAATAAATAAAATAAATAAATAAAAACATTTTAAAAAAGAAATTGAAGTCTCTCAGCATATATCCTCACACCAACTCTATGCATCAATTATGGATTTTGAACTTTAGAAAAATCCCATGTAATTCTTCATGCCTGCTGAGAAGCATGATTTCTAGACTGGATCCCAATCCTGGAAGAATGCCAAGGCGCACACACATTGCTTCCCACGCACCACAAAGCCCTCTGTGAAGGCAGGGGAGGTCTCTGCACAGGGCCTTGCAGATGGAGCTTTCAGGAGACAATGGCTTCTCCAAAGGTTGTGACTAGATGCTAACAAATTTCGAACTTTACTTCTCTGGCCACAGGTGGCAAATAGCCTCAGCTGCTTCCTTCCTTTTGGAAATCCAGTTTGGAGGATATATCATAGGAATTCCAAGAATTACTGATTTGTACTCTTAGTTATTGCATTGCTAAAAGCAATGCACCAAAATAAAGTACAGTAGTTATGGGGGAAAGGATTGGTTTTACCATGTTTAACTCAATAAAACATTGTGTCTTTAAAAAGAAATCTTGAGTTTCAAACCAATTCCACTTATTAGGGATTCGGGTTCATATGTCTTCCTGCCACAGCAGAAAAAAAGGACTTTAGAATACTTACAAGGCGACTTCATAGACTTCAAATAAGTCTTATGAAACAACATGTTCACGTGTTAAGTGTAAATGAGTCAGAAACATAAGGATTAAATTTTCCTTAAAATACACAGGGGTTTGAAAATGAAGGGAAAAATGCTGAGGGCAAAATGTGTTTTGGATTTTGGCAAACCCAAAACATTTGAAAAAACTGGTTTGATGTTTGATGAGCAGTTCGCTCATCTCTCGTCATGATGAAGGCCAGTAGAACATTTTTGTGTGAAAATATGGAATCCCACTGGACCTGCCTGTAGACCCCTCACTACTGTAGAACTGGACTGATTTCCATTTCACTAATTCACAAACTTCCTTGCTCACATGGTGGTTGGTGATCTCCCCCACACGAGTTCTTAGCACAGACATAATAAGAGAAGACTGAAGAAGACGTCTGGGATTACTAAGACTTCATTACTCTTATAAAATGTACTTTAGGGCCTAACCACCATACAATAAAATATTAGCATAAATCATTAAAATGGAACCATGCCGTGTCAAAATAAATATGAGGAGTGTGTTTTATGTGGACTTGTCCCTATTTTTAAATTGGTTTGTTCACTTGCTAATTTGCAAAACGGAATAATCAGACATTCTGTGGTATGAATTAAAGCACTGAGATTCTTCCATTCATAGATTTCTCATCAATATTCTTGACTTCCATTGAAGTTTCTTAAATTATAACGATGGGAACAAAATCTGCCAGAATTAAAAGATTAAAAACAAAAAACAAGGGTGATGGTTTTTCCCTTCTGAAGTGTTCTCTAGAGAGCCTATATGAGGTCAGGATTTCTTAAGACTTCAGTCTCACATCTCTCGTTACGAATTAATTGGGTTGGTCTTTGATTTCAACTGAAATTCCTTTAACCTTCTATTGCTCTGGTAGGTAGACTTGTGTGACAGCAATCTATTGTTTTAAAAGAATTTCTGGGTCTGGAGAAATGGCTCAGCACTTAAGTGTGCAAGTATGAAGGCCTGAGGGGCCTGTACCACCAGGTTCAAATCTGGAGAACCTATGTCAATAGCTGGGTAGAGTCATGTATATCCTCTGTCTTACAGAGAGGAGAAGAGACCAGGGGATGGCCTGGCTCACAAAAAGCAGCAAGTTCCAGGATCAGCAAGAGACTCCGGCTGAAATAGGAATGGGTGGAAGAGCAATGGAGAGTTGTTATCCAATGTCACTGTAGGCAAGCGCCCTGTTTGCAGGCAAAAGAGTACATATACATGCATACACCACACACATCACACCATATTTCATACGCATATACATGCTAGCAAAACAAAAAAGACTTTCTCATAATGTATACCAAGAAATATTTCAAGAACATTCACTTCCCAAGGGGTTGCTAAACCTTCCTCCCGAGTGGCTGAACCATTTTGCATCCTTACTAACAGAGTACGGAGTTTCCAAATTCTGTACCTTGAATTGCCACATGTCTTCCTTATTATAGCTGTCCCAGGATATGTGAGGTGTCTCCTCATAGCTTTGATTTGCATTGATCTAATGAATGAATATACAGTGTATATTTTCATGTGCACACTGGTATTTGTATATCTTCTTTAAAGAAATGTCAGTTCATATCCTCAGCCTATGTTTTAACTGAGTTATTTGCCTTTTTCATCATCAAGTTATAGAAGTATTGTACATGTTCTCAAAAGACATACATAAGTATAAGAGTACCCTTACCATTGATTCTATTTCATGTGTTATTTAACTTTATTAATAGTGTACCTTGAAGACCCAAAGTTTTACTTTTGGTGAAGTCTAATCTATTAATTTTATCATTGGTTGTTGTGCTTTGGAAAATCTAAGAAACTGTTGCATAATATATATGTTTATGAAGATTTATACCTGTTTTTTCCTAAGAATTGTATGCCTTTCATTCTTGTTTGGGGGTCATTGATAGATCATAATTTAAGTTTTTATAATTTGCATGATATATGTGTCTGATATTATTTCTTGTGTGGGTATCTAACTCTCCTGTCACCATTTATTGAAACTACTCTTTCCTCCTGGAGTTTTCTCATTATCTTTGATGAAAAGAAACTATCCATTAAATGTATGGATTTACCCTTGCATTTATAAGCTGAGCAATTCCACAGTGTATAACACCCACATCCTTGTACATCTAATGACTTGACCTAGACATAAAGGCACTTCTCACAAGTCTGGTTCTTTAGTGTGTGGATGCATGCTTGGAGGTGTGTAGGCACATGTAGACAGGTGCACCTGCACATGTGTGGGGGCATTCATGTGGAGTCTGGGGGGTCAATATGGGGTGTCTTCTCAGTTGATCTCTTATCTTTACTTTTTTTTTTATTTTTTTTTTATCTTTACTTTTTAAACAGGGTCTTTCACTGACCACAAGACTCATACATTCAGCTATACTAGCTAGCCAGCAAGTCTTGGGGATTCCTCTGTCTCCCCAGTGCTGGGATTACAGTTGTGCACACCCTTAAAATTTCACATGGGCTTTAAACTCAGGTACTTGTGTTGGTACAGCAAGCACTTTGCTCCCTGGGCCATGTCCCCAGCTCAAATATGCTTCTGATTAAAGTCTTCAATGAGAATTAACCTCCAGCACACTGAGAATGTGGAGTAAAGAATGGTTTGTCCCTTCTGCTGGGTAAGAAGCAGTCACACAATACACTAGCCAAGAAGATGATGAGACAGTGTTCTGGTTTAAATATAAAACATCCCCCACAAGCTCGTGTTTGAACCCTTGGTCTCCAGCTTGCAGCTCTCTTTTGAAAGCTGTGGCACGGATAGGCAGAGCTTGGTTCATGAAAGGATTTCACTCGGATCGACCTTTGGAGGCGATATCTGCCACGCCCCAGCCTGCTCTCTGTGTGTCTGCCATAATGTGGACAGCTCTACCTCATGCTCCTGGATGCCACATCTTTCTTCCTCACCATCACAAACAGAAATTCTTCGAAACCATGAACCAAAACAAGCCCTAACTCCCGTACATTGTTTCTGTGAGGTATTTTGGTCAGAAGGCTACTTTCTGTGGTATATGCCTCATGGTGGGGTTTCCATGTAGGAATTCTTTTCCAGATTTTCTCAGTGTTCATACACTTTGGATTTCATAAAAATTCAGCCAAGAATCAGGAAAATGGGGAAAACAAGTGCAATTCTGTGAGAATTTAAGCTTAATAATGGATGTAGAAAAGAAGTATTAAGGTGTCTCTGGATGTCCCCTTGAAAGCGACACAAGGGACTCCTGATGCTCAGAATGTAATTTAGGGGAGATGTTTCCAGAACTGGGATAGGACCAAATCAAGACCTAGTTTAGGAAAAAGTTAAAATATTTCACTGATATTTCATTAATTGTATTGATTGCATGTTGAAATGACTGTATTTTAAACATGTGGGTTAACTAAGATATATTATTAGAACTAGCTGTTGCTAGTTCTTTTTCCTTTTTTAAGAGCACTCCCGAAAATCTCAAATCATATAGGTGGCAGATATTTGTGGCCTGTGGTCATTAATTGCCAAGTGTATATGGGAAGCAAAGTTCTAAGATGGTCCCAAGTTTCCAAGCCTTTAGGAACCTTTCCTCAGTTATTCCATGAAGTACTGGTTGAAGTACCAAGTTAGTCCATCAGGCGCTGCCTTAAAAGTTGCTGTCATGGGATTTTGGAGATGTAATTAATGAACCAACCAGTAGCTCTTTCTTAAGATAGCTGGTTATCTAGCTGGGCCTAACCTAATCACTGGAGCCTTTGAAAAGCAGAGAGTTTTCTGTGGCCCATCACGGGCAAGGAAGGTGGAGAGTCACACACCAGCTGGCCTAGGTTGTACACTGCGGAGACCACATGGCAAGGAATTATGGGAGGCCTGTCATTGCTGAGGAGTGGTCCCCAGCCCAAAGTTGTCAGGAAAGGGAGACCAGAGTCCTGTTCTTACCAGGCTACACATTCTTCCAGCAAACATGGAGCCTAGATAGGACCCTAAGCCTCAGAGGAGAACTGTAGTGTCAGCTGACCCTTAATTTTCAGCCCTATTGCCTGACCTACAGAAACCATGATGTAATAAATTTCCCATGTTCCCAGCTGTAAAATGTGTGGTGATTTGTTACACAGAAAAACCAATGAAGCATGTTATAATAACTAGCCTGTGATCCTCTTTGTGACTAATGGTGAGTCATTCTTGTGGATAAAATAAATGTCAATAAATTTGGATGCATAGTATATACTTTAAACAAATGCTTTGAGCAGTGTTCCAAGAAATAGCATGTTTAGAAGTAAAATTAGTCCTTAAATGAACCATTTTGACATGTTTATGTATCACGCTGTTAATCTTGCCATGGGATCCAAACATTATGTTTTCTAGTACCATCTAATAGGATTTGTTGCATTTCCAGGTTTTGGAGAATTTGTTATAGCCTACAGTTCTGTGTAAGTACTATCAAAACACCTTTGAAAAGTAAAACAAAGCAACCACCCCATGCAAAATCACACCATCCCCCCTCACCGAAACAATATAACATTCTAGCTTCTACATTTTTTCTTGGTTAATATAACCAAATACTGAATAACTAATGATTTCAAGAATTTCCAAGAAGTCGTGGGACTTCTGACTTCTTATTTTCAATTCTCAGAGATTAGAATTTGCTGAGGATTTGGGAACAATTTTTGGTGTTGCCATAGGATTAAATAAATTTACCAGTGCAAAGGCTGAGGACCTATAGCTTGGAAAGCGAAAAAGACAAGGTAAGTCATTATTACCTCTACTCTTTCACCCATAAATCCCAGAAACACCAAACTAACAGCTACCCATGAGCATGCAAACTTAGGTTGAAATTTGCCCAGATGCATGCCCGTAGTTGAAAAGACAGTGAGGAACTTTACTGGATAGGAAGAGATCGAAAGGGATTAGCCTTGATAAGTCAGCAGCATGAAGGTTTTATTTTTGTCACTGTGGGTTAATTTTATTAAGAAATGAACAGAAAAAAAAAAACACACCAACATAGGTCCTAAAGGCACTTGCTGGACTCAAGGAAAGGTGAGATCATTAGAAGAAAAATGACAATTTTCCCCTCAAACACACCTCCACTTCTTACATTATTTCAAACATTTTGGTCTATTGTGACTTGCTTGTCACCAACAGAAACATACTGGGCAGCACCTGACAAGTTGTACTGTTTCTAAGTATCAATAATGGATATGTGCTTTTCCTCTCTGTACTTAAGGTCGAGGAACAGAACAGACACAGGGATGGTGATTCAGTGTCTTCCCCTGTTTTCCCAAGAATAGCTTCCTGTGTCTGCTCCAGCCAGCCACAAGCCTTCTCAAAGTGTGTAGCTTCTGTTTCCCTGGGAAAACTGCACATTGTCACCTGGAACAGCCACTCCCGAGAGTCTCTATGCTCCTGGAATTAAGAAGGGGCCTGTGGCAGAGCCGTGAGGCAAGTTTATGTTTCTTTATTTTGAATAAACACTATTTTACACACATGTGTTGGGTGACAGTCTATAGGAACCATAGACACATTCCTTATAAAGATCAGTGATATAAAGGGGAGGTTCTATTTAATAAGGATTGATTTAACAGGTAGGTAACCTCATTTTCTGTTAGGTTAAGATTCTTTTTTTAAAATATTTTATTTATTCATTTTCAAGCAGAGAGATACAGAGAGAGATTGAGAGAGAGAGAGAGAGAGAGAGAGAGAGAGAGAGAGAGAGAGAGAGAGAGAAAGAGAGAGAACACCAGGGCCACCACCTTGTGGGTCTGGCTTATGTGGGTCCTGGGGAATTGAACCCAGGGCCTTAGGCACTGGAGGCAAGTGCCTTAACCGCTGAGCCATCTCTCCAGCTCTAGGTTAAGATTCTTAATGAGAAAATTCCACTTTTTAAATGTGTTTTCAATTAAGATGATTTCCCCCTGTATTTAAATCTTTGTTCTTTGGACTTGTACTTTCAATAGCATATTATTCATTATATTCTTAATACAAATAAAAACTTGATAATAACATAAGTAGAGCATGGAGTGATGGCTCATGCCTTTAATCCCAGCACTTGGGAGGCTGAGGTCAGAAAATGACCATGAGTTCAAGGTCAACCTGGGATACAGAGTGAGTTCATCCTGGGTTAGAATGAGACCCTGCCTCAAAAACAAAAAAACATAAATCAATATGCTTACATAACTTAGACTTTATTTTAAGAAATAACATGGCTGTCATATTTCGTTGAATGAGTGATGAGTCTTGAGAATTTTGAAAATATTCCTTCAAAATAAAGTTTATTTTGTGAATTTTGGAATATCCTAGCTCCTTCAGAATCAGAGATTTTAACTGGGAGGAGTTTCCCCCTCTTAGTAGTTTGGGGTTCTGGTAGTTCATAATTCTTCTCTGCCACTCTATGACCTCAGTGTGGGACACACTGTACATGTCAGCAGGTGCTGGAAAATCCCAGTTATGTGGTTTCTTTTCTCAACCCTTTACATGAACAAAAAGTATTTCCATTCATATTAATTCAGTCTTGAACTGATTTTAGAAGCAGCTGGAAAAAGCCACATTTATCTCTGCCGTTATGCAACCAGCTCAGCATTCAGGATATCACGTGCTCAGAGGATTGCAGAAAAGACCCAGCTCATTAGAGATGGGCAAACTTTGAAAGGGTTGTCTGGCTTCGGAGAGGGCCCCTGAAGCTTGGCTCTTTCCCTGAAGGCTAATCAAATTAATAACCTGTACATGGTGGCACAGGACCCCTCTGGAGGTTACAGCCTTGAGAGGTTATCATCCTTTCTCATGGAATTGTCTTTCCCAGGGAGGGCTCCGTCATGGGAGAATTCAGACTAATAGCATTATGCTGTGACCCTGACAGTCTCCTCCCCTTCCCCCACTGCTGTCCCCTCTTTCCCTTCTCAGAAAAGATGGGCCCTTTGTCTGAGCAACAGAAGAATATTTGGAACAGGAAAGATTCCACAGGGTCAATCTTTATTGTATCCTGTGGGGATGGTCCTGTGCTGAGCTAGTGTATACAGCAAAAACAGTAACGTGGTGATGAGGACTGCTTCTCTGAGTCTGGGTGCCTTTCCTTTCCAACAAGCCATGGTCTTTGGTGAGCACATTTGATAAGCCTATGGCTGGTGGTCATTTCAAAGTGAGCATGCACAGAAGGAGGCCTTGAGAACACAGAGACAAAGGGTTATATGACCTCAAATGTTTCCCTGGCTCTCTCTCTCTCTCCTCTTTTGAGCCTGGCAAATAGTTTCGGAGCGTCAAATTCATCAAGGAGGTTCAAGAACTGATGGATTTTCCTAGTACTAAAGTTCTATTTCAACATTATTTACAGCCATCTGTTTTACTCGCTCATCATGAGTCCAGGGTGGGAAGCAGCCAGGGTGTGACAAGCCACCAAGGCTGGTATGCTTGTCCTTTGGCATCCATATCTCTCTGAGACAGCACTGTCACTTAAAACTGCAGACATTTTCTAATTCTTCTCAGAACCCGGAACCAAGGAGGCTTGCTTTCATCCGTAATTGTGTTTGGTTTGCTGTGAGGCTTTGTTTCCAAATTATTTGCTTCAGTGTTTTGGATGTGCAGCAACTTGGGGCCATGAAACTTCATGTGTGATTAGTTTGAAATTTGGTATCCCACAGAACAAAGGAAATTAAAACAACACGAAAAACATTGTCCAATTCCTGTCACAGTGAAAATATCCCTCAGTAAGGATATGTGCAGAAAATGAAATGTATTATCAACAGAATATGCTTTTCAACAAAAATTATAATCCTTTAAATGCACAAATCCTTTCTCTGGGATTAGTAGCATGGTTTGTGTCCTGGGATCTAAATCCTATTCTCTGATACAATCCTAAAATCCTTTCTAACAGGGCTTATATTGATTTCAGACCCAGTTTTGTTAAGGAATCTGAGGACAGAATTGAGTCCTGTGTGTAGAGGTCCTTAATAAGGATGTCTTTCACATTGAGTTTACCTAAAACTTGGCCTCTAGTTCCAAAACTTAAATTTTGGTGTCTTAATGAATGTAACAGATGTGCTTAATTCTGGGCCATCTTTTGTATTCCACATCCCTACATGAACTCCTGTCTCTCTCATCTTGAGTAACAGCCTGGGAGATTGAGTGGATCCCCAGGAGTTATTGGCGATGCCAGGTGTTTCCCTAACACAGGACACTTGCCCTGAGCACCAGTACAGTTCATCTCTTTACTGTATTTTTAATATTCTAGGACTTGCTATTTTGGACTTCTATGTGCATGTAACTCTATATTATAATAGTTATATTCACAGAGGTCCTATGCTGTCTGATTCAGGGACACCTGGATAACTAGTGTTCACTTCTATGGGAGGATAAAGGCTCAGAACGATGGTGCCCAGACAATGAAGACACTAGAATTCCAAACTGACATTTGAAAGCTCTGAAGAATCCTGATGCAATTTTAGTAAATGTGCTGTTATCTATTAACTACTTAAAAATTGATAATCTCTCTCTGTATATATATATATGTATATATATACATACATATGTATATTTATGGAATTTCTATATAAATCAGACTACTTGGTTATACATTTCTTACCTAGAGACAATCACTAAATTTGCTGCACTTGCCTGACAAAGTTTTATCTGAGAAAGAAGCTAATCTATAGAAAAGTGATTTGAAATGCATCTGGGCTATCAATTTGAGAAACCAAAGAGCGGAGAGGTAGGAAGGTCATCTGAACATGGTTGCACCATGAGTCCCTTGGTAGAAGAAAATTTTAGAAAGGAAGTCCAACTCATAGCCTGAACAAGTAGGTGCCACATGCACAACAGGATTTTATTGAATGAGCCAAATACTGAACAAAAATATAGGAATTCAGTTGAATCCTCAGAAAAATTTCATTAAAGTAAGTACTGTTATTTTCACTTTCCATCCAAAGAAGATGAAGCTTATTTAATGAGGAATAACTTGCCAGACCTCACACACATAGGTGACTCAGCCTGGATTTGAACTCTTGTCCTTATCTTCCTGGACCTATTCCCTGTGCCTTCCTCAAGAGTGTCCTCAACTTTTGTCTCGTCTCCTAAAATGGGCACCAGAATCCCCCAGCTCTCTACTCTGTGGCCAGTTTCTAGCAGTGTCCCGATAGGCAAATCCAACAGGACATTTTGTTCTCTCTTCCTTGAATTCTACATGAAAATGTAACAAACAATGCATACAAATGATGCAGGATTTACAAATATGTTTGCCATATGGGCTGCAGAGATGGATCAGCGGTTACAGGTGTTTGTTTGCAAAGCCTGGGTATCATTTTGCTTTTTCATGGTCTTAAAATTTTCTTTATAGAGTTATTTCACATCTTTGGTGAGGCTAATTCCTAGATACTTTCTTTTGTGGGGAGCTATTGTGACTGGGATGTTTTCCCTAATTTCATTTTTTTTGGAGGGGGGAGGAAAGTATTTATTAAAACTACAGATTGAGGGGAATTTATGTAACAGCGAAAGAGGGTGGCCCTCTTTTACAGGTCCAAGCAGAGAGAAAAACCCATCACCTACACCACACACACACAATAGCAAATAGGCAGGAGGGCCAAAGAGAGGATTTCTTCCCCTTTATATAGGCTTAGGGTGGGGTCTTGCAACCTTATCCCAAACTTCATTGCTTCCTGAGTCTCTTGAATTTCCTTCCTGCATGGCCCACACAGGAAAGGATATTTACTTGCAGCTTGTTTGAGCTTCTTTACATCCTGCCCCTTGCTGAGAGGCTGCCTTCCTGTAAACATCCTCAGAGACCCACCCAAGATAATTAAAAAGATCAAGTTGACAACAAAACCTAACCACCACAATCATTATCATCATAATCTTGGGACTAGATGAAAAATACTAGGCTTCTTTTTTTACCCTTTTCTGAAGTAAGAGAAATGGTTTTCTTTTATTTTGGGGGAGAAGGGGTAGGTTTAAAATTTATTGGTGGTAGACAAACACTCTTCCATAATAGTCATCTATATGGGTTGTTTCTATTAAATTTGGAATTTTGTATTTTATTATATTTGAAAAATTATATATATATATATATATGTGTGTGTGTGTGTGTGTGTGTGTAGAGAGAGAGAGAGAGAGAGAGAGAGAGAGAGAGAGAGAGAGAGACAGAGAGAGGAAAAAGCAGGGGATACATACATTCTCCTCTCCTCAAGGATGAGCTGGTGTCCAAATTGCCTTTAATATAGCTGAGAAGGATTAGCAACTTCTGGACAGAAGTAAATTAAAGCCTAGTGTCTTGAGTGATTTGCATAATTTGCCCAGAATCAACTCGCCACATAGTCCAACTGCAACTGTACTGCAGTACTGTGTAGGAGATGGGTCACTTAAGTCTGAAGGCCCCTGCTTCCCTCAAGGGCTAAGGATCCAGTGCACAACAAACACATTTCAGCCTTCTCATTCTAATTCAAATGCTGTTCAGTCCCACCCTTCCACAGTGTCTCTTGTTTTGCAAATCTAACCATGCCTGTTCAAATTGTAATGCTTGTCTTATTCATAATTTTCCCCCAAATATTTTTACTTCTAATCACAACCACATGAAATTGACCTTTACATTTTTCCATATCACTAATTTCTATTACTATTATATATTTCAATCTGGTTCTAAGCAGAAATAGATACAGGAAAATTAATATAAATAGAACATTACACACTCCTGTAGTGTACATGTGGGTATACTCATCTAGTTCTTGTAAATCACGTGACATCATTTTAAATGGATAGGACCATAGAGATAATGGTCTATAAAAACAGACTTTCCTCAAGAAATGATTGTTTTTGTGTAGTGTGCATGTGTGGACATACATGTGTATATGCGTGTGTGTGTGTGTGTGTGTGTGTGTGTGTGTGTGTGTGTATAGGCCAGAAGCTGACATTGGGTGTCTCCCTAAATCTCAAACATGTAAATGGTCTTAACTCTCCTATAAAAAGACGCAGGATAGCAGGTTGGATCAGAAAAGTTGACCCTTCCATCTGTTGCCTTCAAGAAACACACCTTATCGCTAAAGACAGTAACCTACTGAGAGTAAAAGGGTAGAAAACAATTTTCCAGGCATGTGGGTATAATAAAAAAGCGGATTTAGCTACTCTAATATCTGACAAAAGAGACTTTAAGCCAACAACAATAAAAAAGGATGATGATGGCCACTTCCTACTTGTCAAGGGAACGATCCAACAAGAAGACATTGCTACAATAAATATGTATGCACCAAATGCAAGGGCTCCTCAGTTCATAAAGCATAAATTACTCAAAAGCAAAGCAGATATAAATAACAACACCATCATAGTAGGAGACTTTAACACTCCACTCTCATCCCTAGACAGATCGTCCAAGCAAAAGACAAGCAGGGAAATAAAGTTGCTAAACAGCACCATAGACAAGCTAGGAATAACAGACATTTACAGAACATTCCACCCCAAGGACACAGATTATACATTCTTCTCAGCAGCACATGGAACCTTCTCCAAAATTGACCACATATTAGGCCATAAATCATTCCTCAAAAAATTTAGGAAGATCAACGTAATCCCCTGCATCATATCAGACTACAATGCATTAAAGTTAGAAATTAACAATGGGAGAAGATCCAAAAATGACAACAGATACTGGCATCTAAACAACTAGCTCCTGAACAATGAATGGGTCAAACAAGAAATTAGACAGGAAATTCAGAATTTCCTAGAAACAAATGATAATGAGGACGCAACCTACCAGAACACGTGGGACACAATGAAGGCAGTCCTAAGGGGGAAATTCATTGCACTAAATGCCTTCATAATAAAAACAGAGAGGTCTCAAATCAACCACCTATCCTCCCACCTAAGGTCATTAGAACAGATGGAAAAATCCAACCCTAGGAGCTGGAGACGCAAGGAAATAATATCAGAGCTGAGATTAATGACTTGGAAACAAAGAAAACAATTAAAAAATAGACAAATCAAAGAGTTCATTCTTTGAAAAAGTCAATAAGATTGACAAATCCCTGGCCAATTTAATCAAACAAAGAACAAAGAATGCCCAAATCAACAAAATCGGAAATGACAAGGGTGAGGTCACAACAGACCCGGAAGAGATTAAATGTATCATCAGGTCATACTTACAAAACCTATATTCCACAAAATTAGAGAACCTGGAAGAAATGGATAAATTCCTGGACACCTACCAACTACCAAGGCTCAGCCCAGAGCAGATAAAGATCCTAAACAATCCTATCACAATCACAGAGATTGAATCAGTAATCAAGAACCTCCCCAAATGAAAAAGCCCAGGTCCAGATGGTTTCTCAGCCGAATTCTCCCAAACCTTCATCATAGAACTGAAACCTTTATTTTTGAAGCTTATTAGGGGCATAGAAAAAGAAGGAAGGCTCCCAAACTCCTTCTACGAAGCTAGCATCGCCCTAATTCCCAAACCAAGCAAGGATGCAAACAAGAAAACTACAGACCCATATCCCTGATGAACGTGGATACAAAAATCCAAAACAAAGTCTTAGCAAACCGAATACAAAGTCACATCAAGACTATTATTCACCCAGACCAAGTTGGCTTCATCTCAGGGATGCAGGGATGGTTCAACATATTCAAGTCAATAAATAAAATTCCCTAATTTCTTTTTCAGTTCATTGTTGTAATATTTGGAAGCTTCTCATTTTTACGTGCTGATGGTTTTATCTTATAGCTTTCCTAAAAGTGTATATTTTATAGATTTGAGTTTTCTGGCAGTCTATAGTGTCACTTAAGTGTAGAATCCTGTCATCTATAAATAAGATTAATTTCATTTTCCTCTTTTCTATTTTTATCCCTTCTGTGTCCTTCTCTTTGCTTATTGCTCTAGCGAAAACTTCAAGAAATATACTGAATATAATTGGAGATACTGGTCACCCTTGTTTCATTGCAGATTTTATTTTATTTTATTTTTAAAAAATTATTTTATTTTATTTTTAAAAAATATTTTATTTATTCATTTTCAAACAGAGAGATAAAGATAGAGATAGAGAGAGAGAGATAGAGAGAGAGAGAGAGAGAGAGAGAGAGAGAGAGAGAGAGCGCCTCAGGGCCACCACCTTGTGGGTCTGGCATATGTGGGTACTGGAGAATTGAACCCAGGGCCTCAGGCACTGGAGACAAGTGCCTTAACCGCTGAGCCATCTATCCAGCCCCTCATTGCAGATTTTAAAGAAAATATTTTCATTTTTTCTCCATTCAGTATAATGTTGACTAGAGGTTTTTCTTCTATAGCCTTTATTATTTTGACGTATGTTCCTTCTATTCCCAATTTATCTAGAACTTTCGTACGAAGGCAAGTTTAATTTGTGAAATTCCTTTTCTGCATATATAGAGATGATCATATGATTTCTATCCTTAAGTTTATTTATACAGTGACCCATGTTTATTGATTTGTATATGTTGAACCAACTTTACACTGCTGGGATGAAAAACACTTGATCGTGGTGTGTAATGCTCTTAATGTATTTTGTATTCTGTTTTCAAGTATCTTATAGAGAATTATTTTGTATTCATGTTCATCAAAAGATTGCTCTATTGTGTGTGTGTGTGTGTGTGTGTGTGTGTGTGTGTGTGTGTGTGTGTTCATGCACGTGCTCATGCGCATGCTTTTCTGGTTTTGGTACCAGAGTAACACTAGCTTCATAGAGTATGGTGGCATTCTTTCCTTTTCTGTTTCATGGAATAGTTTGAGAAATGCTGGTATTGTCTTAAAAGTTTGATATTAAACCCACCTCACCCTGGGCTTTTCTTTGTAGGAAGATTTTTGATTACTGCTTTTATCTTGTAGCTTGTTATGTGCCTATATATATTATTTCTATCTTCTGACTTTAATCATCAATTATATACATTTAGCAATTTATCCACTTCACCTATATTTTAAAGAATTTTTTTGAATATAAGTTTTATAATACTCTCTGATAATCTTCTGTATCTCATTGGGTTCTACTGTAACAACTATTTTTCCTTTGGAATTTTATTTATCTTGGGCTCTTTTTTCTCCTTTTTGGTTAGTTTGGCTAGGGGCTTGTCAATTTTGTTAATTTTTTCAAAGATACAACTCTTTGACTTTTGTATTATTCTTTTTTATTTTTTAAAATATTTTATTTATTTATTTGAATCCATGATGACATTCCCTCTTATGCATTAGTTATTCTTTCCCCGCCCCCCAGTGACTCTTACATTCTTTCCACCCCCTCCTCCGCAAATTTCCCTGAGTCATGGTGGGTGAGTTTAAATTTTGCATAGTCATTAGGTTTTTAAGAGTCTGTAGATTTGTATTTTGGACAATTTTGGGCACCCTTGGTGCCTCTCTCTATCGTCCTTCCCCAGGTTATCTGCCTTTCTGTGGGAATAGCTCTTTTGCTCGTCATCTCACTTCCTTAGAGGTTGTGTTAGGGCTCTAAATTATGAGTTTGAGGTGACTGGTCTCCTGCTTGGGTGCCCCCCCTCAAGTCATGTCCCTTTGGTGGAGTTCAGTTGTCCGCAGTTCTCAATGCTTTCTGAAAAATACAAACAGAGTCTCCAGCGGAGAGTGAGATGATTAATGGTCAATTGAGACAAATATTGCTAGTTTGGTGAGTGTTTGGAGGATGTAGCCTTTCTGAAGACCTATGGTTAGTCAGGAATTTCCCACATAGATGGGGTTCTTGGTCCCCATTCAGGGTTGCCTTGGGTCCCCTTAACAGTTAGGTGTTCCCTGCCTCTGAGCGGATCTCATAGTCAATTAGCCAGCTGTTGATTACCCACCTAGGTTGGGCGCCACTATTGCACAGATGGGCACTTCTTGACTTGCTTGTCTCTGCCATATAGCAGTGTGTTCTGCACTCTGAGGCCATCGGTTGGTGTAACTTGAAGATGCTTCCTGCTCTCTCAGGATATCGTTGGTCTGGTTCCCTTGGCAGCTCGTGCAACACATTCCAGCATTACCCAGGCTCTCCATCTGGGAGCTGATTTTGTTTCTGGATTCAGCAGGGTCTCTTAGTGTTGTGTGACATCAGTCTGTGGAATCTTCAGCAATAGGGTCTTATCTTTTGCCTAAGGTGGTTATTCAAGGGCTGTGACAAAAGTTTGACTTATTTTAGGGACCATGTGGGTTACTCTGATCAACAGCTCATTGTGGGAGGTAACTACTTACTAGGTTGGGGAGCCATAGGTCAGCGTCCTTTGTACCATAGGTAGGCTTCCAGCCCACCCCCTTTGGGGCCCTGTTTCTGGAACTTGTTATACAGAAGATAGGATTCCATGGAGTCAAATTATTGTTAGTTCAGGTTTGTGAACATCTCCCCCCTCTGTTGCTTCCACCCCTGCCCCCATTTCCTTCTGTCCCCTTTGCCTTTCACCTGAGTCACTAGTCATGTTTACTTACAGATCAGTTTAATCTGATTAGGGGGCCACAGATAAGGGAGAATATGTGACACTTTTCTCTGTTCTTGTGCGAGTTCATTAAGTATGATATGTTCCAAATCCATCCTTTTTTTGAATTTGTTATATCATTTTTCCTAATTGCTGAGTAGAATTTCATGGTATATATGTACCACATTTTTTATATCCATTTATCTAGCAATGGACATTTAGGTTGGTTCCAATTCCTAGCTATTATGAATTGAGGCACTATGAACATGGTTGTGCAGATGTCTCTGTGCTGAAACGAGGAGTCTTGAGGATATATGCCCAGTAAAGGGATAGCTGGGTCAACTTGTAGTTCTATATCCATCCTGGTCAAAAGCCTCCAGACTGCTTTCCATAGTGGTTGTACAAGTTTGTATTCCCACCAGCAGTGAAGAAGGGTTCCTTTTCCCCCACATCCTCACCAACATCTATCGATGGTAGATTTTTAAATGATTGCCAGTCTTACTGGAGTGAGGTGGAATCTCATTGTTGTTTTGATTTGCATTTCCCTGATGATTAATGATGCTGAACATAGGAAAGGTTTTTTCCAGTGGTGCAATACATAATTATATAGAGATTAGAATTATAATAATTTCTACTATGTTGCCTTACACTGTTATTGAAATTTGTATAAACATGTACAAGTTTGACAAGGATGTAACTCCATTTATAGTTAGTTACCTATTTGAAAGTTACACTTAATTTTCATATAAATCATTATGATGATCATATAAGAAAAACATTTTACTTTGCTGTCACAAACAATTTCTTACATTTCTTTCCTTTTTCTTTTTACTTTTTGTTGGTACTGGGGATTGAACCCAGGGCCTCACCCATGCTAGGTAAGCACTTTACCACTGAGTTATATCTATTGTCTCTTTTATAGCTCATTTTTTTTATTGTGAGATAGTATTTGCTCAGTTGCCTATGCTGGCATTGAGTCTACTCTGTGGCCCAAGTAAACCTTGAATTTAACTTGTGATCCTTCTGCCTCAGCTTCCTGAGGATTGATCACAAGCCTGCATCACCAGGCCTGGCTCATCCGTCCATCGATTGTTATGTACTGAACTTATACCAGGCAACTGAAATAGATTGATATTTGTTAACATTGATCTAAAACTAAGATGTATTGCTAAAATTAATCATAGAGCAAATTTGTTATGTGTTAGGACATAAAGGAAATAAAGGACTTTTAAAAACTCTAACGATACCTAGAATATTCACTTATGCTTGAGATATTAAAATGAAGTCTGATTATGACTTCTAGAAAGAGGCTGATGCTATAGCAGGATATATGTTAGTGATGTTTAAGGAAGAACTTGGTCAACAACTAGGCAAGGACCACTTATGTCTCTGACCCTGTAATCTCTCTATTAGAAGACACAAAATTACTAGTCCTGAACTGTCATTATGCCAGGGATTTGATGTAGGAGGCTATGGCAAGTGGATAGAGGAATTTGAGAGAATAAGGATTTCTTTTCCTACTTCTGGAGGTCCTGAAACTGAAGGGTGGGGAGAAAGGAAAGTCAAAATCAGTTAACCATAAAAAGCAATGAACCCAATTGTCATGGTTTGATTCAGCTGTCCCCCACAAACAAATGAATGTGTTCTGGGTAATTGATCCTCAGCTGATGGCAGTTTGGATTTTACAACCTTGCTGGAGCTGTGTTGTTGGGGGCGGGCTTATGGGGGTTATAAGCCAGCTTCCCCTTGCCAGTATTTGGCACACCTTCCTGCCACTATTTCCAGTGCTGTGGCAGAGGTGATGTCCACCCCTCTGCTCATGCCATCGTTTTCCCTGCCAGGATGGAGTCTCCCCTTGAGTCCATAAGCCAAATAAACCCATTCCTCCACAAGCCGCTTTTGCTTGGGTTCTTTCCACGCAGCAACTAGAAAGCTGACCACAACACCAATGCTTGCTCTCTGGTCTTGGGATGATGAGATGGCTCAGAAGCAGTTACCTTCATGTTGCTGCCACAATAAACCTGACCAAAGCCAGCTCATAGGAGGAAAGTGTTTATTTTGGCTTACAGACTCAAGGGGAAGCTCCATGACGGCAGGGAAACCAATGGCATGAGCAGAGGCTGGGCACACCTCTTGACCAACACCAGGTGGACAATAGCAGAAGCAGAATGCCAAACACTGCCAAGTACTGGTTATAACACCCATGAGCCCACCTCCAACTCTACACCTCCAGTAAGGCTACAATTGCCATCACTAGGGATCAAGAATTCAGAACACATGAGTTTATGGGAGCTACCTAATTAAAACCACCAGTGTTTCATCTGAAGGAGGCCCATCCCTCATTCTAAAATCCAGGTGGTGAGAAGTGGACCATGATTGTTCAGGAGTATTGACTTCCTAGAGTTAGGCCTCATCATTCTCCCTCAATCCCAGGTGACCAACTGGGTGGGGGCCCTTCTTGGGCCCATGAGAAGCCAACTGTGAGTTAAGCATTGTTTCTCCCCTTTGAATTGGGAGGGGAAGGTCCTGTAAGTGCTCCACCCAGAAACTCCAGGAAGCTTCCTGAAGCCTCAGGAGTTTTGCGTGATCTAGCCAGAATGTCTACTGTCATCTAATATGGGACCCAGTTTGTCTATTAGGGGAAGGAACAATGTTGTATCAGGTAGTCTCCAGCACTCAGTCAACATCGTGCAATATCCAAGTGATCCCAGGGGTAACTCTAAAGCCTCTCTTGCTGCCAAATGGCCCTTCTTTGGGTTCAGCATCCAGCCTCCCTCGGCTCTAGTGGCCACAACACCCAAACTTACCTTCACTCAGATCCTGAGGCTCCAAATCTGTACAACCAGGGTTGCACAGTTGACCAAAGCTGGTTCCTGTGGTGGCAGACTATTTTCTGCTTGTGATGCAGGCAGTATGAACTGAATAGATGTCCCTGAAAACACAACTTGTCACCAAGAGATAGAAGGTCAGCAGAAGAGAAAGGGCACATACACCTGCCGATGCATATGGTTACTTTGACCTTTGGTCTGATTAAAGAGCAAGCCCTATGCTCCCTGAAGTGACTCATGGAATGAGTATTACTACTCCATTCTAAGTTCTTTTTTTTGCTTCCATCATGAGCCCTAGGTTTCTGGAACTTATTTTCTCAGCAAATATGTAGAATAACCACAGGTTTCTTATATGAGTCCTGGAGATACAATGGAGAATGAAACAGATAGCTCCCATGGGATTGACCAGAGGGACACAGTCCATAAATAAATAAAGAAGAAGACAGCAGATTGTGGTAATCAGTCAGGGTGATTGATGAGAACTCGTGCCATTGTGGAGAAAATAGCTGGAGATATTGGGGACAGGCTCAGTGAAGAGGTGACTGAAGAAGTGAACCAATCACTTGAATAACAAAGAAAAAGTTGAGCCGGGTGATGACCTAGGGTACTGGGCATTCCTGAAGAGGGTATCAGCAATGGAAAGGCCTAGAGTTTTGGAAGAAACAGATGGGGAACTCAAGTGGCTGGTGTGAAGCTGCAAAGAACACATGGATGTAACAGGAGGTGGATGTCTGCAGGGAGACAGAGCATTCAAATCTGTATTAGAGTTACATCAGACCCAGGAGACCATGCAGCTTGCCCTCTCACACCACAAAGGGGGAAACAGAGACTGGAGATAGAAATTTCTGTCACTGCTTTTAGCCAGTCAACCATGGTAACACCATGACTGGAAACAAGATTTTGATGTACACTCTCTGCCAATTTCCACTAAATCCTTCCTGAATGCTAAACCCAAGTCGTACTCGTGAGTGTCTTTAGTCATTGGCTAGCCTTTAGAACATGTCACACTTGTATGTCATATTCTACAGCTAGAGGAAGCTATGGAGGCAAAGTGAATCCCACAGGTCTTTGTTTTCTGAAGAGAAGAGTGGTTTGAACACTTGCTTCATTTATTATTTTAAGGAAAATAGTTTTCATCAGGTGCCCCTGTTAAGGTACCATACTTGCCATGATTTTTTTTTTTTCTGGTTAGGGTCAGATTGAGGACTTCTTGGGTTTGAGCCACGAGGCTTAGAAAGAGCCTGGAGAAATAAGTACCTGGTGAGCATTACTGTGTATCTTTGCAATGTGGGGAGGCAGGTGGGCATATGCTGGTGTGAGTAGAACATGGATGAGGTTAGTTCATTTATTAAAGCAATCAGGCACATGGTGAAGTGACCAGGCATATGGACTGCAGTGCCAGACTGCATGAGTCTGCATCTCATCTCCTAGGATCTGTGAACTTGGGCAGACAATTGAACCTGTTCCTTAGCTATCTGATGACCCTAGTACCATTTCCCAAATGAATTCGATTCACATCCATGAAAGCATTTAAACCAATGCTTGGTATATAATAAATACTAAAAAGATGTTTTGAATATTTTAAGAGATTTATTAAAAGGAGGGGAGTTATCTTTTACCCTGCCCTGTTACTAAAAAGGAAGAGCCATTAATACCAGCTTTTCAGTGTGTCAAAATGAGCAGTTAGTTTGTCTGTTTAATGTCAGAGACCAAATGCTCCTCTCTCTTTATTCTAGGGCTAGGTCCCCCTCCAACTACAGGACATATGGTCCAGCTTCTACGTCTAGGAGGAATTAACATTCCACTGCACACACAAACATTCAGAATCAGAAAACTGCATTGTGAGTTATGTACACATAGGACACATGTGTATATACATCTTGGTTCTCTTAAACAGCAAGGGCATTGCCTAAGGGAGCAATAGCTTTCACATTCTTCTTTGAGTTGAAAAGAAGTCTTTATTAAAGAGGACATGTGGAAAGATATTAATTTTGGAATAACTGAGATCTTTAGTTATAAAAGGGTTTGAGGTTGGCTTGAAGAAGTAAGAACTCATAGCAATAGACATGCTGGTAAAATGGGAATTCATGGTCATGGTTCTGGCCTTCATTCAGGATTTATAGCTCAAAAATCTTCCTTGCTGCTCTTTAGATTTCATTTGACTGCTCTTTAGGCCTCTGCATCATTCAATTTATTAAGTGACTAGTGAACACCAGTAGACTTTCTATTCATGTTCTCTTATATGTCTCCCCACTGCCTTTTCAGTATCTTGAAGGAGAATAAAAAAGGAGGAAAAAACCACTCTAGCAGATCTTGAACAGACATGGGAAGCACTGCCTGTCTTTTTCTGGGGGGTGTGGGGAGATAGCTAGGGGAATTGTTGCACTGTGACTCTTCCTTACCATTTATCATAGGAGTTCATGTATACTACACAAAGGGAAATGGGGACAGCTCCTAGCTGGACTCACTAGTCTGTGGTCACTGCCTGGACACACTGAAGGCTAAAGGGACACAAGCTGTACAGAAGCTCTGTAATCTTCAAAGCAAGGCCAAGGTATTAAAGCCTAGCTGAGTACATGGTAGATCATCTTGCCTCAGGCCTCCTGGTACAGTACTTGACTTTGGCCCATACTTCTTTAGCCAGAACTTGTTTCATGTACATATCTAACTATAAGAAACTAGATTCAGCTGCATGTTCTGGAGAAAGGAAGTGAATCTAGTTTACAACTGGCACAGAGTATATGACCAGTGGTAATCCAGAGATAATGGCCAAACTGGAAACGAAGGCATATATATTCCTTAACCCACTGCACAGTTTTCCCATCAAACCACATTGCTTGATCTCTCATGCATCCCTTGCCTTTTAAAAATCACAGCCCACAGACGTTATCAACAAAGGAACGAAGGAGATAGCTGTATGACCCTTCTAAAACATCATCTAAAGCATCAGCTATGTACAGTGCAGGAAATATAGTGCGGCCCAAGTCACAAGGACTTAAGGAAAAAATGCATCAGATGGCCTCCAGGGTCATATGGTTGAAGTGGACCTTGTGACTCTGCAGAATGATATAGTTGCATTTAGAAAATTCAAGCTACATCCACCAAGGCTCAGGGAACATTGTGGCAAAGTGGACAGAAAGATTGTAGTGCCACGGGGTGGGTAGGAGTATCTTGTGGCATTGCTGTTCCCCGCCCCCTGGCACCCCAGAATAACTGATGCATTCATGACCCCACAGGGCACCCCAGTGGCCTCACTGAGAAGGGATGCCAGTGGGTTGGGCATGGGGAGAGAAGATATAAGAATAGAACCTGATGGCAATATGACCAGTAGCTGATCGGGTTATAACAAAATTCATAATCATTTTAAAAAGATTCAACATTCAAGATATTTCCATTTTATTTAGAATTACTTTTGTCTTATCATTATGTTAAAATATTTTTATTTTTTTACTTGAGAAATAGAGTATGAACATGCCAGAGTCTCTTGCTCCTGAAAACAAACTCCAAACACATGTGCCACTATGTGCATCTGTCTTTCCATGGGTACTGGGAAATCAAACTTAGGCCAACAGGCTTTTCAAACAAGTACCTTTAATCTCTGAGACATCTTCCATCCCCGTATAATTATTTTTAAAAGCTTATTTTTCTTTGAAACAATTCTAAAATCAATCCATTTCACCCATCCCCAGCATCCAGGTAATTCTCAGGCTCTTGTTCAAGTTCTTTCGGACAGTCCATTTCCCTGTTCACAGTGGATAGTCTCATGAGTCACAGAACCTTTAGTCTGACCCTCAAATCATCCAAGACCTTGTTCAAAATTCATTCTAAGTCTTTGAATAATTGAGCAGTCTGACAGCCCCAGGTCCCAGCCACTGGTTCCTTCCCTCACTGAGCTGTTGACCCATGAGTTTCTAAAAACAAGACAGAATTCTGTCAAGGCTCTTGAACACCCTCCCCAGGCCTGAGGCAAAACCCTGTTGCTGAAGAAACTACAGAATGCCATTGATCAGCATCGAGAGTCCCTTCCAGGTCTGGAATGGTAACCAGCCCCCAGATGGCAGTTAGTGCAGGGCTGGAAGGCATTGCACAAGCTGCCATGGGAAGCAGATCAACAACAGCTGGAGTAAACAGACCACTGGCATGAAACACAGTCTGCAGCCATGAGTAGGCTGAGCACACCTCCTACTGGGAGAGAACAGCAAACCAAGAAAGGAGCCCTTGTGCAATGGAGGAGCCTGGGCCTGGGGGAGACAATCAACAGCTATTAAATTCGGCCAAATATTCCACTCAGTGAGGGGGAACCCTTGATTGGAACTGGGGATTCAGGGCGATATGCACCGGATCCCATACTCTTGGGCTCCCAATAAAAGATGCACTATGTGAGTGACTGACGGGGAGGCTACTAAAAATAGAAGCTAGGTAATCCAGAATGGTGTTTATTTGTTAACCTATACTGATATCACTCTCTGATGGAGATTGTGTTTGTATTTTTCAGAGCTGTGGCCCATATAACTCTACCAACCGACAACAGGCAGAAAGCTGAGATCCTGGCAAGAGATGAGCCACCACAGTCATATCGTGGAGGATCCATAGGGAACCCTACAGAGAACGACAAGATGAACAAGGGACCCACAGCCACAGCCATTCAATCAACACAGGATAAGCCAGTGAGATAGAAACTAACGATTCTCGACACAAAGACCCCTAAGCTCACAACATTAAAGCAGCCTTAATACTCACCCACCACAAACACAAATGCATTTTTCTGATTTCTGCTGTAATCTTATCTCACCACACACACACATAATATACATATATATGTATATACATGTATATTTGTATACATGCATGTTTGGTGTTGCTTTTACTGAAAAAAGCAACAACCATCTTGGAGTGACCTCTCCCACTCAGCACACAGAGTCCTCCACCTGACAAAGATGATGAAAGTCATGACCCGTGAGGATTACAGCAAGGGGAGAAGTGGTCAATGGACTCATGGCAGAAAGCCCTGGGGAAGACAGAGGGAAGATGTGCCCAAGTGTGAAGTGAGAAAAGTCACGCGCAGCTTCCAAGGGGGAAGACCTGGTGCTAAGGTCAGATGAGCTGATTCTGGTCACTGACCTGGGACTCTAGAATTTAGACCTGGTGAGCTGAGGGAAGAGAACACTAGCTTGTTGGTAGGTGATAAAGCAGTCTGCGAAGTGTGAGTCTAGTCTACCGTAATAGTCTACCGTAAGTCTGCGTGTGACGTGCAGCAGTCCCAGGCAAGGATGAGCCTCGCCTCTCCAGATGACAGAGCCTTGCAGCGTCCCCCACTCCAGAACACCAGCATTTGGATCCTCAGTCTTGCTTTCTTGATTTTCATTTGATTTTTTCTTTTTTCTTTTTTTAACCTATTTTGGTCCTTTCCCACTTGGTGGCTTCCTGAGGGCCATGGGGTGAGATGGGTTCACTGCAAACACCTGTCTCTCAGTTTTGCTTCCTCCCCTCCTTACACTCGGCCCTTTGCTCTCTGTCCCCTGAGCTGAATTTCATCATCCAATTAGAAATCACACCTTCTTCTTCTGGCCCCCCTGTGTGTCTGGGAACGGTGGGGAGTAACCCCAGCCTCCTGCACTCCCCGAGGGGCCAGCCAGCATCAAAGGAGATTGGGGCACCACCCCACGCAGGGCTTCCTTGCTGTTTGAACAGCTTCCATTGCTCACTGCCGACGACCAGTAACTCAGTGATTCATTAAACACACAAACAATGAGGAAGCTGTTCCATTAGCGAGGCCACCTGTGGACCTCGGGCATTCTCAGCTGAGCCTGCAGACATGAACAAGAGCATGCCGGCATCGGCCCAGTGCCCGGCTGGCCGGCCGACCATCGGTCCATCTGTCCGTCCGTCCGTGTTTGATGGCAGGTTAGAGCAGGAAAAGCAGAGTCCAGGCTCTGCTGGTGCTTTGATACGCTTCCTTTCGTCTGGTGACAGGGCTGCAAGACACCATCCCAGACAGCGCAAGCGCAGTCCAGCTTCCTGCAGTCAACTGGATACTCCAGGAGCGTGGTCCTTGTTGTCTCCTTTAGTATGACAGAACTAGAGAGAGGAGAGTGGAAATAGTCTGTGCCCTTTCCTTGCAAGTGCATGGGCTACATGTGAATTAGCCAAGTTCCAAACACACACACACACACACACACACACACACAGGCAAACACACACACACAGGCAAACACACACACAGGCAAACACACACATACAGGCAAACACACATTCACACAAACACACACAGGCAAACATACACATGCACACACATGCATGCACACATACAGGCAAACACACAAACACGCAGGCGCGTGCAATGCACACACACACGAAAAACCACACACACAGGCAAAGACACACACACTCACACACACACCGAGAAAATGGAAAACTTTAAAACAAATCCCATCAATTTCAAGGACATCTTCCCTTTCCTGGAAACAGTACCATCTCTGCTATGTGCTCTGCTGCCTGTGGCAGCTCCAGGCTGTTCTGAGCTGGTTTCCTTGTGATTGGACACTGTCTGTAAGTCAAAACTGCTTCAAGTCATGTGGGTGGGTGATGCTTGGTATCACAGTCATCAAAGTGAACATTTGTCTTCCTCTTAAAGAGCAGAACTTTCATAAAGTCTGTTTGGACCCTTAGAGCAGTTCCATACCAGGAACAATGGGATATGTGATCTTTCTTGATTGAGTGTTACTTTAGGGTAAGTTAGTCATTAGTCACTAGGTTATAGATCTCATCATTATTAGGATTAAATTTCTCTAGAGTGACACTTTAATTAAAAAATATTTGATGGCATAAAAACTCAACTATGCCAGAACATCAGTAAAATAAAATAGTAGAATATCAGTAAAAAAAAAAAAAATGGTTCATGGGGGCTGGAAAGATGGCTCAGAGGTTAAAGCACTTGCCTATAAAGCCTAAGGACCTAGGTTTGATTCCCCAGTATCCACGTAAAGCCAAATGCACAAAGTAGGGCATGCGTCTGAAGTACATTTGCAGTGGCTGGAGGCCCTAGCATGCCTCTCTCTCTCTCTCTCTCTCTCTCTCTCTCTCTCTCTCTCTCTCTCTCTCTCTCTCTGCAAATAAATAAATTTTTAAAAACTGAAAATAAAATTTAAAAAATGGTCTGTGGTTATTTGGTTCTTATGAACACAACAGAAGATGAAACAGTAGAAGAAAGTGATCCTACAAGGAGAATTCAGTTCCTGCTAGTTTATTATGCAAAAATCCATTAAAATCATGAATTTAAAATTTCCGGATAGATCACAGAAACAACAGTTACTGTAGTTAGTTCCTTTTGCTTCTGCAGCACCGGAAAGGACACGATGCCAGGTGAGGAATTCAGGGTGTGCCTCATCCAAGAAGGTTATTTTGTCTGGAATATGGGCTTTGAGCTTCCTGCAAGGTAGACACATGGAGTCTCTCAGACCCCCCCGTTTGGATTCTTGGGACAGGTGTGAGCATATTGCTCTCATCTGATACATAAATGCACATGTGCATTTTCAGAGGGGTGTCGGCAGGCCTGGTCTTTGACAGCCACCACTACACTTTGATTGCAAGATGCAGGTGGGGTGTGCAGCCGCCCAGATGTGCTCCCGGATTCTACCCTGTCAACAAAGAATGGCACAAGAAGGGACCTTTTTAAGGAAGCCCGAGAAGGAAGTAGCCACATATGATGGTAGAAGACTCCTAATTGTCCCTCCACTCAGGTGACACATGAGCACCATGAAGCAGACCCTTCTGCAGCGTTGCTAGTGTTAATGTCTGCAGGATGGGTGTTAACTGCATGTAGCTACTGGGCTTTGGCCATACGTGGTAGGAAAATACATCTTAATTGATTTAATTGAAATTTAAATAGGTGCTTGTAAGTAGTGGTCTGCATTGAAATCTCCCTAGGAACTAGCTGGGGTTCCTTCTTCAGAAGTTCTTAATAAGCATTTGCCACATGAAAACTAGAAATATGGTCATGATTCACCTCTCTTAATACTCTTAATGGCTTCTTCTGGGCTGTGGGCTCCAGGTCTTCTTAGCACCCCTGCCTCCTCAGTCCTGTGGTCCAGTGCATCCTGGTTGTTTCTCCATCCCTCCACTTGGCCTCATCTTCCCGTCTCTGTCGTATGTGCAGATTGTTGGGCTTTCTTCCCACTTGCTCGCTCTAGCAGACTGGCGATCTTTCCTGCTGGACACAGGTCTTCTCTGAGAAGTCTTCCCTATTATCCCAAATGAAAGAGTTAA
Organism: Zapus hudsonius; assembly: GCA_004024765.1. Taxonomy (NCBI): domain Eukaryota; kingdom Metazoa; phylum Chordata; class Mammalia; order Rodentia; family Dipodidae; genus Zapus; species Zapus hudsonius. Next base: position 27,520 of record PVHP010012265.1, read on the forward strand.
TCATGCCTTTGTCCCGGTCCCCATGGTGTGTAGCATGAATGTCAAAGCAGGGGTTTCTTAGGACTCTTAGGTCTGTGTGCAAATGTTTAGAAGGAAAATCCCAAGGGAAATTAGGAAAATGGTGGATGGGGCAGAGGGCAGAGGGAGAAGGCAGGCAAGGAGGGTGGGGTCATAGGCAAAGGCGCTCAGAGGGTGGTTTTCTCTGAATCTGCAGACAAATTGATGAATTCTAGAAGCCGTCTCTCATTTGTGCTAGGGAGAAGGAGCAGGGCATCTGCTCAGCCCCAGCAGGCCCTGTTCCAGGACCACCTTGGAGACATGCTCTTCACACTCTGGTCTCGCTAGTGTGGGCAATGTGGGCTCGAAGGCTAGTTCTCTGAGGAAGACTGCAGGTGCTGGCTGAGGCAGGTGTGTGGGAAAGACTTAACAGAGGAACAGTGCAAAGGATCCTGGGGACTCTAGGAGAACACAGCCATCAGTATTTGCTGTATTGCAAGATAGTGGAAGCTTTGGGCCTGAGTCTCTCTAGATTGCCTAATGAGATCTGCCTTTTCCTAGAAAAGAGGGTTATTTTCAGTTTAGAGTTTCTTCCTCAGTGAAATGTATTTCCTATTTCGAAAGCTGAAGGCTAAGTAGGACAAGGTGATCAAACATTTAACATAGTGGATCTAGAAAAAAAGTGAAAAATCATTTGAAAAATTATTTGAATATGGCATTTGATTGTGACTTATCCATTGACCTGAGATTCTCCAGAGCAGTAACCATTGTTAGTGTAAGTCCGAGGCTGACCCAAAGTAGCATTTCTTATTCTGTTTTTCCCCAGTGGGGCAGACTCTCATGCAACCCAGGCTGGCCTCAAACTTGCTATGTAGGATGACCTTGAACTCCTTATTTTCTAGTCTCTACCTCTCAAGATCTAGGGTTACAGGTGTATGCCGCCATACTTGGCTTCTTATTCTTTTTCGATTTCCTTAAAAGTAGCACACTCTTGTACATGACATCTGCAAATAATTGTCAGTTGAACTGATGTTTTTTAGGTAAGGGACCAGAATATTCCAAGGTATGACTATTATAGATCCTAAGGGTTATTTTCTATTCTTCAGGGCTCACTTTTGGCCAGCAATCCAAGATCCCTAGTGGTGTCTTATAAGAAAGCCATTACTCCAACATGTTTCTCAGGCAGAATGGAACTTAATCCCAGAGAGAATCAAATACTATGGAGAGGGATTTCAAAAATGGTCCCCCAACGGTGTCTGTTTCTAATCCCACAATCTGTGAATATACTGGTATATTACTGCTGTAATGATGCAATATTGAATGGTAGTTTAAGATAGGGACATGATCTGGGTGGACCTGATCTAGTCACACAAGCCCTTGAAGGCAGAGACCTCTCTGGAAGAAGGCAGAAAAGTAAGTTAAGGTAACACTGTGAGGGGTATTTGACAGGAAAGAGCCTGCTGCTCTGTGATTTGTGAGAAGGTTTAATGTGTTGTCACTGGTTTGAAGATGCAGGAAGGCACATGTGAAGGACCACGGATGGCTTTCAGGAGCTGTGGGAGGGTCCTGGTTGGCAGCTGGCCAGGAAATGGGAACTTCAGTCCTAACACCACAAGGAAATGAATTCCAGGAGCAACCCGAGTAAGCGGGGGAAGATCCTTCTTTCCAGAACCTTTAAATAAGAGCCCACCCTTGATTTCAGCCTTGAGACCCTGAGCACAGAACCCACTCAAGCTCTCCTGACCTACAGAAGTGTAAGCCATTAAATGGACACCATTTTAAGATACAAAGATTGTGGCAATTGTTCCCAGGCAATAGCAAATAAATCCATGTACTTACCACATTATGGAAAAGAATATAATCAAGAAGGTAAGGTGGGCTTCCCCCTAGCTTTTAGGACATTCTGCCCAGATGAGGAATTTCCCAGAAATGACAGTACAATTCTGCTGCTGGTGCCTGGCAGTAAAGTGCAAAGACCACCCAGCCGCAAACTTAAAACCAGCCCAGAAATTAATCTTGGCACACAGAAGTTATATCCATGCCCTAAGTAGTTCTCAGGCTACTAGAGTCTGAGCTACAGGAGAATGTAAAGGAGAGGCTGGGGACATTCCTCACTGACAATGACTTGCCCAAGCTGTCTTTATTTATGTCAGCCTTCTCCTAGGAGTTATTTTCATTTTCCAGATCAGAAAAGGAAGATTGAGTTAAGCATCTTGCTCTGAGTCTCATCAACAAAATGCAGCAGAGTCAAGACTGGAACCCAGCCTTTCTTCTCTCCACGCTGACGCGGGGACAGTGGATCAGGTACATCTCATTTTATCGTTGGAAAATCATTTTCTTCAGGTTCCTGGTAAAGGGCTGTTCTTGGACCCCTGTCTGGCTTCATCCTCTCCTCTGCCTCTTCTCTTTTCCAAGCCTCCTCCTGGCCCATATCTCCTGTCTTTGGACACAGACTTTTGCAACATTTGCAACCTGTGCTTGCATTCATGGACTTTATTTTGGTGAAGGGTCCTATCTTCTTTCCCTGAGCATCCCCTGCAGCCCCCTAATCTTGTGTGTGTGGAAGACCCTTCTTGGTGCTCAGTGCCTCCCCAGGTGGAGGGCCTGGTGCTGAGGAGATAAGGGAATCAGGAGGGCTATCTGCTACTTCAGGGAGTCCTGTAGCCTTCCCTGCAGAGCACGCTATCTTCCCTGCATACCAATCCAGTTACAAAGAAATTGGCCTTCAGGCTCAAGCACCAGGGCCATTTGGCCTTCTTTCTTGCTGACGGTTAAACCTGCTCCCTTGAAAAACTCAACTATGAGAGGAGGTATTAGCACTCAAGCATAAGACAGATGGGGCACGATGGTCCTAAATATTGTGGACAAGGAGACTCAGATCAAGAGCCCTGGATAAATAATATTCTTCAGGAAAATGTTAAACAAGGAGGTGCTCTGGATTCTTCTGGAACTGTAGATTAGAGGCCCGAAGGCTTGTCTTTGCTGGTCTGTTATTCACTGGGCCGGAACTGATTGGCTGTTTGTATTCTCCTCTCCCTGGCTGGCTGCCCCTGTCTCCCCTGGACTCGGCCTTAGTGGTGAGGAGGAATTCATTCCTAGGTTTCTGGAGGGGAGAAAAGAATGTTTCAACTGTCTTTATGATGTCTTAGAAGACATAAATAAACTTTTATGAAGCATATGCTCATTGTTCACACAGCTGTACTCAAAAAAAGCAGGGTCCCAGAACCAGAGACAAGTAGATGACTCACCTATTTAGAAAGCTCCGGAGCAGCCAGGCTGTTGTTGACACAAAGGCTCCTTTGGGGTCATTATCAGGTGGATGGTGTTTGAAAGAATTCCATGCTTCTACCTCTTTACAAGTCAATTTATGTGTATTTTATGCCGTGAACAAACACACAGCGTTAATCGAAAGAAATGTATCAAATAAGGTGTACACATAGTCATTTTAATAAAAAAAATCCAAAGTTCACTAAATTTGGATTTTTCTGAAGTCTAATTATTCTGAATTGCATATTGACATTGGTTGAGCAACCTGCCTTTCCCTCATCTTTTTGAGGGTAATTTGTCATTTTCTGTCATCACACCAGCCACATGTGGAGCTGCATGGTGAAAGTCTGGCTCTATTGATCAAGATGCTCATTTGGCAGTGAGCCTGGGACAAGTCTCTCCTACCTCGGTCCTGGCAGGAGCACCTCTGCCACCTAGGTCTCCCTTTCTTCTTCCAGAGGTGGCTCAGGTGGTTTGCCAGGTGGTCAGAAGGTCACAGGATGGATGTGAAGGTGAGAATTATGCTGGCACTGGGCATGTGTAGGTAGGTGCATTCTCTGTGCTCATGGACTCTGGAGACCAGGGGGGAAGCAGACAGGTCCAAGCTACCACAGGAAGAAGAAGGAAGAAGTGCTCATGTGGGGAAAAGAATGCCACATGTGTATGAAGAAGGAGCATGAAACCTGACAGACAGGCCTCCTGGAAGAGGGTTTGGACATAAGAACACTAATAACCCTGTTGTGTAGTCTCTGAGATGAAATTGCAAAAATGGACTTGAGTAGCAAGTAGGTGGATGTCGCCGAGGGACACTTGTCAGGGGAGTTCCTCCATTAGGTCCATTTGGATGCATGGTACTGTGGCCACACCAATGGATTTTGCAGCTGCACTTTGATGGCCTTTGACTCTCCATCCCAAGTCCTTCAAGTCTTTCTTTATATTCTGTTTCTCTTAAACAACAGCTGTGTGATCCGGTGTCTCTTGACACAGAAATGTTGAACAGTAGATCCAAATCTCTAGAGGTATATATGGTGAGGGAGAGGAGATGAGGTTAGCTCTTCTTCTGCTCCACCATGGCACCTGCCTTGCCCCGTCTCAGCTCTCAACCCTCATGTCGTGATGAAAAGGAAGATGCAGAGATCATCCTGTCAAACTGTCAAATTTGGGAGTGAATGAAATATTCACCAGGGATCTCTAAGAAGCCAGAAAATTCATGTTGACTTTCAACTAAGGAGAATTTGAACCTATGTCACCAGATTTGAAAGTCCAAGATATAAATTCATCGTGACATCTGCTCCTTCTTTGATATTTTCAAAAAGAATATGCTCCCAAGTGCTTCTCTGAGATTCTGGGAATGAATGCAACTCCAAGTTTATCTTGTTTATCCAACTAGTCTCTGGTCATTTGTGTAACATGATATTTCATCCAATGGATGTTCTAAGCCAATTTCTAGCACAAGGTTTCCATTTTGTTATAATCACCCATGAAAAAAAAGAATGCAGGAATATCTATCTGTCTTGCCATTTTCAAGGACTGTGATGGCACCAGTAGCCAGTCACTGGCTCTTAGTTTTAATTATAGCCACCAGAGAATGTGACTTTCTTAGAAGTCTAGAATGTTGGAACCAGAAATGACGTTTAGTAACATATACCAACAACCATAAAGATGCACCCTTTGTTCCAATCAATTTCCTATTAATGGCAAAGCAATGCCCCTAAAATACATATTTTTAAGAATGTTCATTCTAGCACTATTTTTCAAGAGGTTGAAAAAATGAGAGCCCATCAAAATGTCCAACATTATGGACCTTGTCTTTAAAATTAAGACCCACTGAAGGAATATGAGATTCTAAAATAATCTTGAATGCATGCATATATGCAATATAAAAATGTACATTTAATCTTATCACATGTTAATATTCTTGTATAGTAATAGAATATGTGAATTGCAAATCTTTAGTATATGATGCCAGTTATGTAAATGATGAATGCTATGGAAAAAATTTACAGAAATCATTAGTTGGCATAGTATGAATAATTTGACTTAAATTTTTGTTACATTGTCTTAATGTCAATATTAATTATAAAATTATGATGGGAGTACAGAAAAAGGTGTTGCTATCTTTGGGAAAGATTTCTTCAGAGTTTTTAAACATCCGAGTGACCGTTCTAGGGTCATATTGTTTGTATTATGTTATGTGCTGGCAAACACAGAAGTGGTTTTAATGGGCACAATCCTTAAAGATTGCAGTCAGAGCTGTGTCTTACTCTAATATATTATCTAGTGAATATTTGAACTAAAACAATCATGTTTTTAATAAAGTGTGCTGTAGTGGATTAAATGTAAAATGTCCCCCATAGCCTCAAGTGTTTATGACTAAGCTTCCTACTTAGTCCCAGCTGGTGGAGTCTTTGGGAAGTGGAGCCTTGCTGGAGGAGGTGTGTCACTTGTGGTGGACCTTGAGGTTGCTGAGTCTAGCCTACTGTGTGTTCAGAGCCAGCTTCGCTTGCTATTCTCTTTCTCTGCTGTGGATATAGATGAAGTGCTCCAGCTTCCTCTGCCATGATGAAGCTTCCTCTGGAATCTTTAAGCCCAAAATAAACCCTTTCCTCCCATAAGCTGGTCAGGTGGTTTGTCCCAGCAATGAGAATACTGGGACGTGTGCTAATTTCCCTCTTTCCAATCTCCTTCTTTTCTTCCTATCTCACCAATACTACACAGGGAGGAATTTATGTTACAGTGACAGAAAATAGCAGGAGGTCACACAGTTAACCTACAGCAAACCAGAAGTTGGACTCATATTCTTGGTTTACCTACTACTTCGTTCTCATTTCTCTCCCATAGTACCCACATTACTTTTAGATATAAATTGTTGGACTAATAATGGAGAATCACATAAGACTTGTTTAGAAACAATATTAATGATATTGAATAGGAGTGAGAATATTCTAGATGTCTGTCTTAAGCTGTGTTACACATAGGAGCTACAAAAGTATCTTGTCCAAGTGCAGATTTTCTTTCTATTCTGCTTAACAAGCAATGCTAATATTACCTCCTCTTGATTACGTGAGTCTAAGCAAGAGAAATTGTCTTCATCCAGAGGGAGTTTGAAGTTAATTTTTGGTTTAATCACTGAGGAAGTAAAAATACCAATTAAAAATACTTTTATCTATTATTCATGAAGGAGGGGAGGAAAGGTTGGCGGGAGAGAGGCAAGGAGGTAGAGAGAGAGAAAGAGAGAATGAGAATGAATGGGCACAGCAGAGCATCCTGCCACTGCAAATGAACTTCAAATGCAAGCACCAGTTTGTGCAACTGGCCTTATATAGGTACTAGGGAATTGAACTTGGGCCAGCAGACTTTGCAAACAAATGCCTTTAACCTCGGAGCCATCTCTCCAGCCCCCAAATGCCAATTTTTAATGTCTGTATTTTCTTTCATTAAATGGTGAGGCATTTTTCCCTTCCTGTTTTAGCACTTACTCCAAACTATGTCCTGGGCCATGAAAGATAGGGTCATTATATTATAGGCCCATGCCACAAAAAAAAAAATGAGCTGCTGACTTATACCTTAGTTATCATACCTGCTCTAACCCACAAAAATACACCTGCTTCCAGCATCACTAGATGGTCACAAGTCAGGGATTTGGGGGCAAGACCAAACCTGGGCTGGAAGCCTAACTAAACTCTCAAGGTTAGTGGCAAGTCATGTCATTTGTTTGAGTTTTTATTTCCTCATCTATAAATGTGGATAATTATAACATCAATTCTACTGGCTGGCAGCTGTGTACACTATGTGAGATTATATACACTGCTCACTTTGGCATTGTAAGTGCTTAATAAAGGTAGGCATTGCATCTGGTTGAGTCTTAGTCTCATACTGAATTCTGGCCTAGAACAGTTCACAGTCTAGGGGCCAAAGCAGGCGGGAAATGTAGTAATTATATTAATTTTAAATTTAGTATTTGATGGAACATACTTTAAGTATAACTGAACTAAATATATGAAAAAAGTACTAAATAAATAGGGCCTGGAGAGATGGTTCAAGGATTAAAGGCACTTTCTTGCAAAGTCTGATGGCCTGGATTTGATTCCCCAGTACCCACGGAAAGCCAGGTGCACAAAGTGGCACATACATCTAGACTTTGTTTGCAGTAACAAGTAGCTCTGGTGAGCCCATACTCACTCTCTCTGTCAGCCTCTTTCTCTCTCTGTGTGTATCTCTCACATAAATAAATAAATAAAACAATGTAAAAAGCATGTACATCTATGAATATATTCATATATTAGTCAGCTTTTCATCACTGTGACAACATATCTGAGATAAATGATTCATAAGGAGGAAAAGTTTATTGTGCCCTGTGGTGGTTTGATCCAGGTGTCCCCCATAAACTTATGTGTTCTGAATGCTCCAGCCTCAGCGGATGGTATTGTGGGAATTGGAACCTTGGTGGTGGTGTGTTGTTGGGGGCAGGTGTATGGTTGTTATAACCAGCTTCCCCTTGCCAGTGTTTGGCACACTCTCTTGTTGCTGTTGTCCATCTGATGTTGGCCAGAAGGTCATGTCCTCTGCTCATGCCATCAGTTTCCCTGCCATCATGAAAAGTCCTGTCAAGTCTGAAA
>PVHP010012266.1:0-43281 GCA_004024765.1 Zapus hudsonius
GTTGTCAGGCTGATCTAATTATTCACAGGCTTAGACTATCTCCCCTACTACTCATGGCCCCTCTTGCCAGGCGACGCTCACTACTTTCTCAATAGGTTATAGTATCTGAAAGAACATCTTCCAAGTCTCTCCTACGACCCTGGGTAACCTGCCCCATCTCTGGGAGTCCTCATGAACCAGGTATGAAGTCTGCATTGTGAAGCTGTGGAGAAAATCCGCTTCTTCATCTCTTCCTTAGTCTTGGGAGGATGGTTCTCCCTACTAAACAGGGAATGCCTCACCGCAGCTTCGTCTTAACAACAGGCCTGTAGAATGGACTCCTTGATAACTCAGGAAGATCTAGGAAAGCCCTTTTCACAACAGTGGCTGATCATTTCTAACCCAGCTCACCTGGCTGTCTAAGGACCTTCCTCCTTGTCAGAGGGTGAATCACACGACCGTGATCTAACGTCAGTGGGCCTTCTGGTCAGAGGTTACTGCTAGCATTTCACTGAATAGGTTGAGCACTGATCAATACTTATTGGCATTTCATAATCATTCCCCTAGTGTTGTAATTAAACCTTTTTTTTCCATTCTCAGATTTTAATAGATGATTTTAAAAAAGACACTGGATTTAAAATCGTGCAGTTTTCTGCTTTGTGTGTTTGCATAAGAACATAAAAATAAATTGAGGAGTTTCAACTGGCACTTTGAATCATAATGCCATTTCCCTAGAAATAGTCTTATTTTGACAGTTACATATTTTCCCTCCAAGTTGAGGCAAAGGTATTGGTGTAAGTTCTAGGCCAGGATAAGTTACAGGGTGAGACCCTGACTCAAAAAAAAAAAGTTAAAAGTGCTTTTATCTTTGTGTGGCAGTCATTACTCTGATTTAAAGATAAGGACAGATTATTGCATCACATGTTAGTGATTTTTGCCTCTCCATCAGAAATAGTACTTGCAACCATTGTGAAGCAAGAATATCTTTACAGATTTGTTTAGTAAAGATTCTATTCAAAGCTCTAGGTACTGATTAACAGTGCCTAGCTGACCGAACAGTGGGTGTAACCTGGGTTTGATAAACCAAATAAGACCTTTGTCTTGTTTTGCAGTCTGCTCGCTGTTGCCTCCTCCATAAAATCATTGAGCCTGCAAAGAGAGGCCAGAATTCTTCTTGTGAGGACCAGGCTTTTGTTGCTTGCTCCTGATGGAGAGCTGAATATGGGTGGGGCAGCTGATAGGCAAGGCCTTGGCTCTGTGTGTGTATGTGTGTGCGCATGCCTGTGAAAGTGTAGGTCTGCCTGGATACACTTGTGCACATACTCCCTTGGCACTGAGCTCTAAGGCCTGTGATGGAAAAACTGTGAGCTTCTTGGCATATCAGCTCATGGATATATATGCCCAACTCTTGCCCTAAAGTGCTCATGTCCTCTTCCTCCTCTGTGCTGGTCCAGACCACTTTATCCAGATAGATAAAAGCAGGTCTAAGGACACTCCAGTAGTTTCCTGAAAAAGCTACTCTGCTATCTTCTTGGATCACTAGAAAATATTTAAAGTAAGTTAGAATATGTGGCTGAAATTAGCAGGAACCATCTTGGGAAAACTACTTGTGCTTGTTACAGATTGAAATCAACACTGTCACTCTTATTTCTAAAACTATTAAAACTTAAAGATCTTTCTGTTTTTTGAAAATACAATTTCTCCTGTGCATTAATAGGGTGTACCTCCCACCCCTCCTCCACTGAGAGATTGGGCCATCCCAGAGATGAGGTCACTCCTGACCTCTAAGTAGACATCGTTTTCAAGACGAGAGGAAGAAGCCTTTGGAAGACTCCAGGTTGCTGATTTGATGGGCTCCATGGGCAAGTTTTAACATGAGTTATTGTATATTTAGAGAAACTAACTCAGAGGGGATCAGACTTATAACCTCAATGTACTCTGAGTGCTGCTCGGGGTGTAGAAGAGTAGGTTTATAAATCAGGACTACGGGTGGAAGTTTCCAGGAGCATTTGGTTCAACATAAATGGAAAACTTCCTTGGAGATACTGAGAAAGGACCCAGTCCCAGGACCATCCAAGCAGAGGACAGCAGGGTATGTTGTAATGTGAATTACAGAAATAGACAAGAGATTCCACTGATGACCTCTGAGGTCCCTTCAGCTCTAAGATTATATGATTCTATATCTGTAACTTTCCATTTCCTATTAAGAAGAAATTTTCCACATTGAAAATTGTTTTAGTATTCGATTAAGACTGTGGGATGATTTTTTGCTATTTGCTGCAGTGTGGGGCTTACTCCTTTGCCCAAGTGATATTTATTGGGCAGATGAATCAGACCTCCTTGCTGGGTGGGAAGGTCCTGCTCCATGGAAATCTGGGAACTCTCTATCTGGCCTCACATCCAGTGTCTGAAATTCCTTCACTCAAATCACCCAGTTATTTTCACTTTACCACGGCCCTGGGTACTAGACAGCAAATGGGACCCTCACCACCTCTCCACCAATGGCCTCATCCTCATTTTCACAGAGCCATTCCCAAGTGATTATCTCAAGGATTCTCCTGCAACTTCACCTCTCACCTCCTCCCCCTTGACTTGAAAAGTCACTTATGGTCTTCCAACTGTTCTTTCCATTAAGCTATCAGAGAAATAAACATTTTCTATTTAAAAAAGAGATAAACATTGGCTTACAACTTCCTCTAACTTGAACTTTTTTTTTGCTTGTTTTTGCCTTTTTTTCTTTGAGACAGGGTCTTCTGAGACCCAGGCTGGCCTCAAACTTGTTATGTAGCCAAGCATGGCCTTGAATTCCTGATCTTCCTGCCTTCATCACCTGAGTGCTGGGATTACAGATGTAGGTCACCATGCCTGGTTTGAACCGGGCAGATTGAACCCAGGGCCTTATGCATGTGGTTAAAGCCGCTTGCTTGCAAAGCCTCCTGGCCCAGGTTAAAGCCACTTCCTTGCAAAGCCTCCTGGCCCAGGTTTGATTCCTTAGTACCTTCATACAAAGCCAGGCGAACAAAGTGGTGCATGCATCTGGAGTTTGTTTGCAGTAGCAAGAGGATCTGACATGCCCATTCTCTCTCTCTCTCTGAAACTATTCCCAAACTATAGTCAATATAAATGCCTCAAATGTGTACCAGTAAGAAAATGAGTAGATTGTTGTATACTCATGTAATGAAATACTATACAGGAATCAAAAGGAAGAACTCAAAAATCCTGTATCTTAATCCCTGTGGTTACTTCACACTGTATGTACATGAAAAATACATCAGGCTCTTAGTGTAAAATTTGTCTACTTCAACACCACACTAGGACACCTCTTCATACCCATTGGAATAAAAAATACAGGTAATAGCAAGTATTGGCAAAGATGAAGAGAAACTAGAGAGCCGGGCGTGGTGGTGTACGCCTTTAACCCCAGCACTCAGGAGGCAGAGAGGTAGGAGGATCTTCATGAGTTCAAGGCCACCCTGAGACTACATAGTGAATTCCAGGTCAGCCTGGGCTAGAGCAAGACCCTACCTCAAAAAACCAAAAATAAAAAAAATAATAAAGAGAAGCTAGAAAGCTCCTACCTGGCTGCAGAGGTTGGTTGTAAAGTGAATTTTAATTTTCTTAAATTTTTATTATGTGTTTGTGTGTGTCTGCATGTGCATGATGTGTATGGATGGGTGCAGACGCTACAGCACAAGCATGAAGGTCAGGGTCCAACCTCAGGGGATTTCTCCTCTCCTTCTACCTTTGTTTTAGAGAACAAGGTTTCTCTTGTTCTTGTTGCTGCCGCTGCTTTTGAGCTTCTGGTTTCTACTGGCTCTGCCTCATTGCTGGAGGTGTCCGGGCTATGAGGAGGCTTGAACTTGGGTCATCAGGCTTGCAAGCAAGTGCCTTTAACAGCTGAGCCATCTCCCCAGACTATAAACTGGATTTTTAAAAATATAAAACAATTTGGAAGTTCCTTTTAAAGTTTGGAATATGGCCAGCCTATACTATTCTTAGGCATAAAGCTCAGAGAATGGAAACATATATGTCCATACAAAAGTCTGGTCATGACTGTTTTATAGAAGCTTTATTCATTGTAGACAGAAAGTGGTAACAATTCAAATGTGTAGCGAGCAATCAGTGGATAAACAAAATTCAGTGTGTTCGTAGAGTGGAATGTGATTTAACAACAGAAAGAACGGACTGATACATGCGACAATATGCACGAACCTTGGGAACCATGTGAAGTGAAAGAGTTGTTTCCAAAAGATCACATGTTGAAAGATCCCATCGCCATGAAAGGCACAGAACAGTACACAGAAGGTGCATGTGCTGTTGTCTGGGGTTTGGCAAAGAGGAAATGGGGATGACCCCCAGAGGACATAGGGCTTCTTTCTGGGGTGATGAAAATGCCCTTAAATTAAATCGTTGTAGTTCAAGAGCCTTGTGAATATAATAACTATTGCGCCATACGCTCTTTTTATAGGATATTTGAAAAAAATTTCAAATTATTTATTTGTGTGCATGTGAGTGCACACACGTGAGTGCCACTGCAGGCTTGTGGAGTTCAGAGGACAACTTTCGGGTGGATCCTCACCTGCCCACCTCATTTGAGGCAGGGTTTCTTTCTCTGCATTCCCGCTCTGTTATTTGATGTGGCTTGTCACAAGCTTTCTTCTGGGAAACTCTCCTGTCTCTGTCCCCCATCTCACTGTCAGTACGAGAAAGCTGAGATTACAGAAGCCTGTGACAGCTTCTGGCTTTCTTTCTATGTGGGACTGAGGCTTGAACTCAGGTACTCCAGCTTGAATTTTGGGGCCTTATCCACTGAGCCATCTCCCCAGCTCAAATCCTACACTTTAGAAATATGTATTTTACGGTGTGTGATTATCTCAGACCTATTAGTAAAAGATTAGTGTGTCTTCCTGCATGTACTTACAACAAGATGGTGTGGGCTGGGAAGAAAAAGAAGAGAGCTCATAGTTGCTTGAACCTTTCTCAAAGTGTAGGTACTTTATTATGTTATTTCCCTTAATTATCAAAGGAGTCATTATATATGCATTCCCAAGGTATGCTCTTCTTCAGTCTTTCAAAGCTAGCATCTGGGGACAAAGCTGTTTCTCTTCTATCATCTTGCTGTGCCCCTCAGATGTCCCCTGACTAAAGATAGGGTTGACCTGGAATTGACTTTGCCTGGTATAGTCATTTAATAGAAGAGGTCCCTGAGATCCAGTCACATGATGTGATTTCTATAAGATCCTGCACAGCTGGATTAAATCCCCAGGCCCCAGAATAGAATTCTCTTGTTAAGAGCTGATAAGGTCATACTAGACTTCCCACACAACAGACCTGCTTGGTCAGTGTTGTAGTTATCTTCTCCTTGCTGGAATAAAGCGCCCAACCCAATGAGGTGATGGGAGGAAAGATTTTATTTTTGCTTACAATCTTGAGGTGGCAGGGGAAAGCATGGCATGAGCAGAGGCTGGACATCACCTCTGCCACAGCAGGTGGAAAACAGCAGCTGGAGAGTGAGCTGAAATCTGGCAAGGGAGAGTATCTTGTGCCCTATCTTGTCCCCAGAAGCACACCTTCTTCAGCAATGCTCCACATCTGAAAGTGCCGCCACCTGGGGACTAAGCATTCAAAACACATGAATTTAGGCTGAAGAGATGACTCAACAGTTAAAGGTTCTTCCGTGCAAAGCCTGACCTTCCAGGTTGGAGTCCCCAGTGCCCATGTAAAGCCGGATGCAGTGCATGCATCTTTGCAGTAGGCCCTTGCATGCCCATTATCTCTCACTGTTTCAAATAAGTAAATAAATAAATAAAAATAAAAAACACATGAGCTTATGGGGGGCATTTGACCCAAACCACCAGAGTCAGAGAACAATCTGGAAGGGCTTAATATGTGCACATGGGCCCTAAGCCCTTCTCCTGAGAGTCTCACACCAGAGCAATTCTTACAGGATGCTGGCTTCAGCCTTGCTTATAACAGTCTGGTAGTCTATCACCCAGTTTCTGGATTAGTAACTGTGGTGGACACACCGTGGAATTCGTTTCTTAGAAGTAGGGAGTTTCATGCACCTGCCATAACATGACACATTAGAAAAGTGGAAAAACAAATAAACAACCCAGGAAACCAAATGCTGTTTAGACATACCATTTGCAGGTTGAAACTCCAAATCTCCGTGAAATCATGCCATGTATTTTACAAGGATACACACGTGTTAAAGACTATCACTAGGTACAATTGTGGGCTAGAGAGAGGACTCCAGAGTGCAAGGCATTTAGACGCGATGACTGCCAGCCTGGATTCAATTCCCTGGGACCTACATAAGGCATCTGGGATCTCAGGGAACACCCACAACAATGGGAGGTAGAGCCGGGACAATCTGAAGGTCCTGGGCCAGCTAGTTTGCAGTTTGGGAGTTTGTTTGCAGTGGCAAGAGACCCTGTCTCAAAGAAGGTGGAGCACAGACACCTCGAAGTTGTCCTCTGTCCTCCACATGTGCAGCATGACACATGCACCCCCCCACACACAAAGGCAAACTTGTGTAGTGACTATGGGTAATGGGAAGGGAAACAGCGGCCATGATGATATAATGATATATTGCCTCAATTCTTTACTCTTGAGGCCCAGAAATGAATTAGCAAAAAAAAAAAAAAAAGCATCAGATGTTTTATGGAGACAAAAATTCATCTTTTTTTTTTAACTGACAGAGGCCTGAATTGACAAGAAGGTGTCTAAATCCATGTGTCTATGTCAACGCTGGGGAAAAGGGAACAAGAACTCTAAAGAGAGGATGATCTCGAGCTGGCCTGTGTCTTGGGATCTTCTTCAGAGGACACAGCTGGCTTTTGCAAGGACAGCTCATGGTGGACTCTTCACGGCTTTCTCCTCTGCCCTCGGCATTCGTTGCAGACAGGCCTTTCTTTGAAGGCACATGGCGTGCTTTCCCAGAAGAGGACACCAGTGAGGAAGATAAAGACAGGAGCTGGGAAATTATTTGGCCAAGGTAGGTCCTAAAAGCTGAATTGTGTTAGGGGGACTAATTCTAGTCCCCCTCCCCATGTGACTTTATTTGGAGAGCGGGTCTTTTAAACAATATTTTATTTTATTTATTTGAGAGAGAAAGAGGTAGATAGAGAAAGAATGGGCACACCAGGGCCTGGAGCCACTGCAAACAAATTCCAGATGTGTGTACCACCTTATGCATCCGGGTATTGGGGAACTGAACCTGATTCCTTAAGCTTTGCAGGCAAGAGCCTTAACCTCTGAGCCACTTCTCAAGCCCCATGATAGGGTCTTTTAGTGGCTAATTAAAATTAGCCCATTGGTTTAGACTGATCCAGTCTGACTAGTGTCCTTGTACAAGGAGGAAATTTGAACACACAAAAAGACCTCAGGGTGCCTGGACACAGGGTAAAGACATTGTGAGGTTACTATGAGAGGCGCCCATACACAAGGCAAGGAGAGAGGCCTCTGAGGAAACCACCTTGACCTTGGACCTCGGATCTTACCTCTCAAGGAATGGGCGGTAAGCAGTGTGTGGCTTAAGCCACCTCGTCTTTGGGATCTTGTTCGACCACTCTGCCATCGGCAGGCCTGGGCTGAGCTGGGATGGAGGCTCCCAAGAGGCAGGACAGATCTTTGGTCCTGGGTTCCCTGGTCAGAGATGTCATCCCCTGGGACTTAGTGACTTTTCCTTTAGACCTCTTAGAACAGTTAGGGAGGTGGATTTCTGGGAAAAGCAAGAGGAACTCTGGGGCTCACTCAATCCACCACTCTCCTCCAGGTAGCAGGTAGGAAGCCTCCAACAGTTACCAGGCCCCAGGTGAGGGAAGTCACCCCCTGTGGGATACGCAGTCACCTGGAAGTGCCTCACAACCGTCAGACCAGTGCCAAGGGCCTGAGTCAATATGTACTTCTCCCTGTGGGCTTTCCGAAAGATTGCTACTCAAACAAGGCCCATTGTAAGAGTGAAAGCACGGGTTCCTTGTTATAGTAGAGCAGACCATTGTTCCTATATCAAAGGACGAATGAAGGTCAACTGAGCTCAGAAAAGGACCTACAGAGTCAACCTGGATCAATCCTTGGGACCAGGAAAGCCAGGCCAATGCAGTTCATACTAGGAATATATAAGAGTTGTCCTCAACAGGGGACAACTCTTGAGTTTTAGCTTTGTTGGGGCAGAGAACACTCAGTGTTCTTTTTTTCTTTGTTTTTCGAGGTAGGGTCTTGCTCAGGCCCAGGCTGACCTGGAATTCACTCTGTGGTCTCAGGCTGGCCTTGAATTCACGGCGATCCTCCTACCTCTGCCTCCTGAGTGCTGGGATTAAAGGCGCGAGCCACCACACCCAGCTCCTCAGTGTTCTTTATGTAATTAATATCATTCACAGTCTTGCTTGTCAGCTCTCCCCAGTGTTCTGGAAGCTGAGGGGTTTTGCTGTGAATAGATGTGTGTGGCTGTGGGGAGAAAGAGCAGCCCCTAAGGCTCTTCCAGAAGTTCTGAGAAGCTACTGTAACTTGAGCACTTGGCTCTCTGGAGCTTGAATGAAGAGAGCCTGCTTGGACTCATCCTCTGTTTTGCTCCTAAACTAAAGCTTTCCAGTCCTGTTTCCCCCCCCCCCCCTTGCCTTAGCTGGAACAATGCAGCATGACTGGAGGGAGGAGTCAAGATTGCAGTCTGGATTTCTCGCTGATGTGATTGGGTGATGAAGATAGCCAGCTTATCTTGGCATTCAAAGAGCGCTTGCTTATTCCTGTATTTAAGGTCCTGTGGCAGGAGTCCAGTCAGACAGGTCTAGGTCCAAGTTCTTACAATGTAAGGTGTTGGTAAGTACCGAAATGCTTATGCCTCAGTTTTTTCAATCATAAGATGGGAAGATAATTCTGCTTCCATAGGGCTGCTGAGAAGAATGAATAAAATCAAGAATATATAATGCTCTTTTAAAAATTATTTACTTATTTATGAGGAGAGAGTGAGAAGGAGAATGGAGCCTCCTGCCTGAAGACAAACTCCAGATGCATGGGTCTCTTTGTGCATCTGGCTTTACGTGGGTACTTGGGAATCGAGCCCAGGTCCTTAAGGCTTTGCAGGCAAGCGCTTTAAACACTGGGCCATGTCCCAGCCCATATAATGCTCTTTTTACATGATATTCAAGATATTCATTTCCACCTAAATATTAGCTATGGAATGTGTCATTCATTCAACAAAGATTTATTGAGTGTCAACCATATGCTGGTGAGTGGTGCCCCCTAGGGTTGTGCAGCATGTGACCCAGCCGTCCCTGCCCTTATGAAATGACAGGCCAGTGAATCAAAAGCAAAGTGGCATCAGGTGTCAGGGAAGTTGTGACAGCATATTTTCTTAGCCTCGTTCTCTGATGTCTCCTCAATTGCAGCCAGATATGAACACACGCTCAAGGGGAAATCTCTTCACCAAACCTTGGGAACAAGACATTCGTGACTCACTCTAGGCTAATTTCCATCAGCAGCAAAGAACGGGAATGAAGCAGCTGTCACAACAAGCGCCATCATCTTCTGTGTACGTGGGACTCTCCTCTTGCAAGCTAAGTGCTTTGTGCACATTACTCAGTGCGTTCTCACGGCTTCTTCCTGAAGAAGGCCAGGGATGAGGCACAGATGATCAGAAACGAGGAAATAGCCTCAGCAGAAAGATAACTAGCTGCCTTGTCTGAAGTCAAGCAGCCGGCTGAAGCCCTGGGCCCAGAAATGAGTCGCCCCACTTACAGCCCGTTGTCTTATGCTGTCACCACAGGGATGTTGTGTGACTGACCTGGCAGCAGGTTTCCTGGTGGCAGGAGAGCCTTACCAGCTTGTTCTGATGGTTGCCAAATATGAGTTCTAATCCTCGATTCTATTTTGCCCACTGGCATCAAGCACTGTTTAGAGATATTCTTGTGTTGGTCCTTCCTCTGTCCTTTGATGCTGGATGTTAATATGATAGAATCTTAAAGGTACAGTAGTTCCTCTTTATCTGTGGTTTTGCTTTCTATGGGCTCAGTTATCTGGACCAATCAACTGGTCCAAAAATATTAAATGGAAAATTCCATATATAACAAATTTAGTGACTGGGTGCATAGCTCAGTTGGTTGACTGTTTGCCTAGAGTGCACGAAGCCCTGGGTTCTATCCCAGCAGTCCATAAACTGGGAGTGGTGGTTTAATGTCTGTCATCCCAGTACTAGAGGAGGTAGAAGCTGGAGGATCAGGAGTTCAAGGTCATTCTTGATGTACATTCCAGGTTTGAGGCCAGCCTGGGAATACATGAGATTCTAAAAAAATGAGTAGTATGATGAAATCTTTTTTTTAAATAATGAAATCTTAAACTGTACTGCTCTTAAATGAAACCATGATCCCCCTGGCGTGTCCTCAGAAGGCCAGTAGGAGCCAATTGCTATGTGACAATGTGGACGTCATTCACCTCATAGCATGAGCCTCACATTCTGTCACGTTATCACAAGAAGGATGAGTAGTCTATAATGAGACAGGAGACAAGGGAGCACATTCGTGTAACTTTATTACAGTAGTCCACTGTGATTGTTCTGCTTTACTATGGGTGGTGTTGCTCCCTTGCTGTGCCTAATTTTTTTTTTCTATCTGTAATTCTTTTTTAATTGAGTCAGGGTCTGGCTCTAGCCCAGGCTGATCTAGAACTCACTCTGGACCCCAGGCTGGCCTCACATTCATGAGGATCCTCCTATCTCCACCTCCCAAGTACTGAGATCAAAGCTGTGAACCACTATGCTCAGTTGACTGTGCCTACTTTAAATTAACCTTTGCCATAGGCATCTATGTTTAGGAGAAAGCAGAGTACATATAGGGTTTGATGCTATACATGGTTTCAGAAATGCAGTGGGGGTCTTGGAAAGTATCTCCTATGGGTAAAGGGGAACTACTGCAATCCCTCCATGTTACAGATGAGGAAACTGAGGACTAGAGGAAAGGAAATGACTCACTCAAGGTCACACGAACAGTAACTGGTGAGGTCTATCACTCAACTCTCTCAGCCACCAGTCTAGGACTCTCCTTCACCAGGGAGGGAGGCTTCCAGTAAACTCCTCTGCTTTCCAGTCCTGACCCCTCAACCCTCATCTGTGCATCTGATATGCTGACTGAGACCCAAGCCTCCAATTCAGCATTCCTCAGAGGGGGTTAGCCTTCCAGACCGCCTCTTTGGAACATTTCTTGGAGTTCTGTCGACCTCCAGGGCTGTCTTGAACACTAACCAGGGTTCGTGGGGCAGACAGTATCCTTGAGGTGCAGGATGGCAGAAGGTGATGTTCCCAGAGCTCCCTGCTTGCTGTCTCTACCTCAGTGTGCGGAGTGGCCTCTGGCTGGAACATGGGAAGCCCTCAGCATAGAGGGGACAGCTTCTGATGACGGCCACTGGCCGCTTCTCCAGCCATAGCAGACTCTTCACCTACTGAGCTGCTGCTTTCTTCAAGCGTGCTACCTCTCTGCTTTGAAGCAAAAACCTCCACTGACTGGTTCAGGTGACTCTGTCTCTGGCCAACCATAGGCCTGATGACTGTCCACTGACTCTCCATCCTCCATCATGCCCCTTCTTGAGTCACAGGGACAGACAGACAGACAGACAGACAGACAGGACTCTGCCTTTCCCACACTTGACACCCTCTGGTGTGAGTGTGGGTAGATGGTCTCACGTGGGAATTAGCTGCTCTCTATTTGATTTTTCTGTCCAGTTTGTGGGTTTCTTTTTTGCAACCCAAAAGTCACATTCAATGAAGTAGCACCACTTAGTACATCAATAAGATGTCTGCTTGGGGTCTGGAGAGATGGCTCAGCAGTTAAGGCGCTTGCCTGCAAAGCCTAATGACCCAGGTTCGATCCCCCAGTGGCCACGTAAAGCCAGATGCACAAAGTGGCACATGCATCTGGAGTTTGTTTGTGCTGGCTGGAGGCCCTGATGTGCCCATATTCACTCTGTCTCTCTCAGCTTGCAAATAAATAAATAAAATACTGAAAAAAAGAAAATGTTCAAAATCATTAATGATGAATGACATCATGCAAATCATCACCAAGGCTGCATTTCATAAGGACTATATAAGTTACATTTTGCATTGCTGGAAAAAAATACCTGAAAGAAATTAGTTTGAGGGAGGAAAGGTTTCCTCGGGCTTGTGGTGTGAGGTTCCAGTGACCCTGGTGGGGAAGGCAGGGCAGCCGAAGTTCATGGAGCTCGTCAGAGTCAGTCCGCAGTGAAAACGCGGAGAGAGATGGATGCTGGTCAGAGTGTGGTTTGACCTTGCTTCTCATTTGGTGTCTGGGAGCAGGGAGTCTTAGTTTTTATTGGCTGTTTACTTGGGGGGGGGGACCAACCTTCGAGCTGGAGGTTCCTGCTGCTTCTCCAGGTAGGGTGGCACTGAGGATGTCCCCATTTCTCCAGGATCTCCAAAGTGGGCAGCAGAGCTCCCACGTGCTGCAAAGCCGTGGGGTCTGGGACCACAGGAGGATACTGGGATCTGGCAAGCATTGATGGGGGGCTCCAGTGGAGACTGGTTGGTGGTGTGGACCAACTGGCATGGCTAGAGAGAAGCCCTCTCAGCATGCCCTTCCCTAGCCCAAGAGGCTGGCAAGGGCTGCCTGTTGCTGCTTGGTGCCCTGCCCTCCACTTGGGGTACCTACCTAGCACCCTCTTCCCTGCTGCTCCAAGCACTTCGCTTTATCTCACTCATCTGCCGACACTCCGAAGTGGGGAAGAGACGGCCATCACTGTCACACTGACAGATGGAGAAACTGGGGCACAGAGCAGGTGCGGTGTGGGTGTGGAACCCAGGTCTGACCCTGGCTCACGCAAACCTCATAGAGGCAGGATGAGAGAGATGCAGGGGAGGGGAACTTGGGAGAGTGGGTTGGGTTATCTGGGCTTTACTGGTAATGGTAATGCTTTGGGATGTTTCTCTCCCATGTTGGGTAGTGAGCATAAGATTGTAAACTATTCTCTTTTCTTTTCCGCATATCTTAAATATTGGATCTAAGGTCATTCAGTCAAAACTAAAAGCCTAAGATTACTATTCAAATTCCCTTGGTTGAAAGCGTGGGATGAAGGAATGGAGGGCTCACTTAGGCGCAGAAGGGATGGTGTACTTCTGGGGAGAATGGGAGGGGGATCGGTTGGCAGAGAAACAAGCATGCAATTCCTGATTGTGAGATTTTTAAAAATCAGCAATTTAATGAGGACCAACTGTGAGGAGCACTAGGTTGAGAAGAGTCATGCGGTTCCAGTTTTTGTGACACTTTTATGTGGTAAGAAGCCAAAGTGAACACTGGGTGGTCATCGGCAGATGTCATGACGCAAACTGGGCTGGAGACCCTAGGAGCAGGGCTCTTGAAGGAGAGGGTCCCCACTGAACCCCAAAGGGCTCTTATAGATCATTTCCCACCACACACCTGTGGGAGCGTGGACTTCACTCAGGGGTTCCCTCAGGGGGGATGGGACCAGGGTGGGGACAGAGCTAGAGCCATAGGGCCAAATCCTGCGCAGAGTGCTGATTTCACCCTGGGTGTGCTCTAATGAGGGGTTGGGCCAATAGTGATGTGCTCCATCTTTTTTTAATGAGGTGCTGTTTTGCATAGATAAATACTATGATTGTGATGTGGGAACCAAATGGCAGGTCATTATGCACAAGCACCGTCAGAGGTGAGATTATGGATTATGAAACCCGTTCTGCTTCAGGCCTGCTGCCTGCAGAGCGTGGGAACTAGGAGGTGTCTGGTTGCCTGGGCCACAACCTGGGCCAACAGGCTTGGGGCACCCTCCCTGACAGCCGGGCGGGGACAGGAAGCGGTCCTCTACCCCTCCTGGGGGAGGCAACGTCCCCCACTGTGGACCCCAGCTCTGCCCTTATCACGCATGTAGGCAAGTTCTGGGGCAGCAGCAATCCCGTGGGAGGGAAGAGAGGAAGCATCTCTGGCTCTGGATTTGCTAATGGATTCAAAGCTGGGGTGGCTGATCTCAGAAAAGAGGGGGGACCCTGAAGGGAGCTGTCTCCGTGGAGGATGGCCCCTGAGTGCCCACTCTACTGGCAGCCCATGGCTACAGGAAGGTCAAGCCACTGAGAAGCACACGCACCCACGTGCCTGCCTGGGTCAGGTTCAGAAAAGCAGCTGAGAGTGAGTTCGGATCCTGCAGCTAGATGAAGCCCAGGGAGGACCCAGAGGCTGGGAGATCCCAGGCAGAGGTGGGTGCATGGGGTGGGTGGGGGTAGGGAGGCAGCTTGGGTGGGGGCTGCATCTAGGAGCCTAGGCAATCCTACAACTGTTTGTTGAACACCTGTGATGGTGACAAGAAGCAAAGATCCTGTCTTCATGAAAGCAGAACTGGACGGGCTGGAGAGATGGATGGCTCAGCAGTTAAGGCGCTTGCCTGCAAAGCCCACCCACAGATACACAAGGTGATGCACGCATGGCTGGAGGCCCTGGGGTGCCCATTCTTTCTCTATCTGCCTCTCTTCCTCTCTCTCAAATGAATGAATGAATGAATAAATAAATAAACAAAATATTCTTTAAAAAGCAAGTAGAACTGGAACAGCCTGGAACTGGAACAGCAGTTTGTTCCTCATGGTGTCCCTGGCGTGTGAGCACACGTCACAGCACATGTCTGTGGAGGAAGTGAGCCTCAGCCATTGGTGTGTGTCAGATTCAGGCTTCCACTTCCCACTTTGGGCTGGCGGAGCAGCTGGGAGAGGGCGGGGTGGGAATTAGGCCTCCACTATTTCCAAGGTCTTAAGACTCTGGGTCAGCCCTGGGGAGTACCCAGACATGTTGGGGTGGTGTGGCAAGAAGCGCCTGTGATGCAATTCAATTACACTGGTCTCTTAATGAGCTAAGTAAGCACTGTATCGTTATTATGCATCAAGCACTGGAACGTATTAGGCACCCAGAGTATCTCAGACCTTCCCCGTGATGGCTACGTTAAAATTGGGATTCTGTGAGAAGCTCATCACTCCTGCTTATCCAACTTCTTCAGTGACTTGACCTTAAATTAATCTAGAAAACCAACCATGACTATTACTCTGGGCTCCAACAGAGTGACTTCACGGAGGCTTATATACTCATGTCTCCAACACTCAGGAATGGTCTTCCGTCCTCACTGTAAAGAACCATCATGGATACCCACCACACCACTAGTTTCAGTATTAGAAAAGAATCTGAGGAAAATTACTCAGCAGAAACAACAACTACATTTTTTTTTTTTTGAGACAGAGTCTTGTACTATAGCCCAGGCTGGCCTGGAACTCACTATGTAGCTCAGGCTGACCTCAATTTTCCGACTTTTCCTTGTCAAGAACTAGGACTACAGGCGTGTGCCACTATACCAGCCAAAACTGCATGTTTGAAGAGGTTTGCGAATACTAACAAAATCAGGAGTTTAATAGGGAGGAGATGCACGATAGAAGACTAGTTGAAGAAATCATAGTGAATGTGTATGCAATTGTAGCAGTCTGTTTTTATAGTACTGTAACAAGATACCAGAAGCTGCACACTTTTACAAAGAAAAAGTCCATTGAGTTCACAGTTCTGAAGGCTTAAAGGCATGGTACCAGCATTAGCTCAGCTTCAGAGGACCCCAGTGGGTGGCATCTGAATGGTGGGGCATGTTGGGGGGGGAAGAGATCACATCACAGACTGAATCCAGTAAGAGATCCAGGTTCCACAATTCCTTCTGAGGAACTGTCCTGTTCCCAACTGTCCTATGCACCCCTCACTAGTGTCTACTTAAAAGTCCCAGTACCTTAACACTGCTACTTAAGCTTCCAATATACGAACCCTTAAGGGACCAACCTCATATACTATAGCAGTGACATATTACACATCCACGAAAAATGATCATGGTAGTGGTGAAAGGTGTTTTTTTTTTTTTGATGGTTGTGAGTGGAAAATGTAGATAGATATAAATGACTATGAACATTTTGTCAATCATCAAAGTATGTATGCATGTTGGAGGCTGTTACTGAAAAAGATAATTATGGTAGAATGGTAGGTTAATTTCATTATTTTACAGAATTAATATACCAGAGATGTAGCTCAGTTGGGTAGAGTGCTTGCTTCACCTGAACAAAGGAAGGCCTGGGTTTGATTTTAGCATTGAATACACTGGGTGCAATAGAATTCCAGCATTCAGAATGTGGAGACAGGAAGATCAGAGGTTCAAGCCTGGCTACACAGTGAGTTGTAGCCTGCCTGCACTTGGGAGGCAGAGGTAGGAGGATCACCTTGAGTTTGAGGCAACCTTGAGACTATATAGTTAATTCCAGGTCAGCCTGGGCTAGAGCAAGACCCTACCTCAAAAAAAAAAATTAAATTTATTAGCAAGCAAAGAATATATTCTTACTTGATCCAATATATTTTTCTTTTCTTTCCTTCCCCCCCCCCCCCAGGGTAGGGTCTCACTCTGGCCCAGGCAGACCTGGAATTCACTACGTAGCCTCAGGGTGGCTTTGAACTTAAGTGATCCTCCTACCTCTGCCTACGGAGTACTGGGATTAAAGGCGTGTGCCACCATGCTTGGCTCCAATACACTTTTCACGAATTTTTGGTAAACATATTCATGAGAAAAATGAAATATTTTATTTAAAATAACATACTTAAAAGTAAAACAGATCTACGAGAAGACTGTATTTATAAGAAAATGGAGTTTTTCTAGGTCTTTGAGTTTGGTAAATATTCTTTCAATGACTGTTCAGAAAAAAAATGTGTTCACTGAGAATATTCCAGGAGTTTTGGGGAAATCATGGATTTTACTGATGTCAAAGAATTGTCATTGGGCCAGGTGTTCCCAAAGCCCCTGAGAAACCCAGGACACCTCTCCCCAGGAAGCTCAGAAGCAGTTTAGGGGCCCAAGCGGATGGAAGGGGATGGAAGGATGCAAAAAGATTTCTCTCCCTTGAGAGCCTCCTGGATGGTCACTCACCGGGTCCTAAAATGATCCATGTAGGTTTCCTCTGTCCCAACCAGTCAGGTCTGGTTGTGGCCGGCTGCACACTTCCTCATGGGTGAGAACAGCATGGATCAAACTTCTAAAGATGCGACACCCACACTTTTGGAAGCCTGAAAAAGGGAAGGTACGGGTTTGCATTCAACTGGAGGAGCCCCTCCTCCTCTAGGGGAGCCTCGCTGGGACTCTGCGACAGCTGTCTTGCTTCTGTAGGTCACACATGCCAGCACCTCTCTCAGGTGTGTCAGTCACATTTATCGAGTGCTTTCCATGTAAGAGCCATGATTCCCCAATGAGAAGCCACCCTGCCAATCCATTCACGCAGCAACCCCCTAAGGTAGGTATTATTGCCAATCTATAAAAGGGGAAATTGAGATCCAGAGGCCTAAAATCACTTGCCTCAGGGCCACTCCGCAGTCAACCAGAGATTTGAAAGCCGGCAGTCTGGCTCCAGAGGGCCTGCCTTGTTTGGTTCGCCATGGCCTGAAGCCTGCCTGCCACCAGAGAATGAATGTGGAAGAACACGGGGTGGTAAGAGCCATCAGGCACGTGCTCAGACAGGACCAAGGGCATTTAAATGGCTCCTGGCCTTGGGGACCAACAGATGAAAGCCAGTGATTCTTAGAATCAAGGGCTGGGGAGATGGCTCAGCAGTTAAGGTGCTTGCCTGCAAAGCCCAATGACCGGGTTTCAATTCCCCAGTGCCCACGTAAAGTCAGACGCACAAGGTGTTGTGTTCATCTGGAGTTGGTTTGCAGTGGCAGGAGGCCCTGGCATGCCATTCTCTCTCTCCCCTTGCAAATAAATAAATAAAAATTTTTTTTTTTTTAAAAAAGAGTCAAGCGCTGGGGAGATGTCTCGGAGTTTGGGTGCAGTAGCATGAGTCTGAAATCCCAGTTTATGGTGAGAGAGGATGTGGGAACAGGCGGAGGCAGAAGCTCAAGGGGACCAGCTGTGAGCAGCAAGAGAGACCTCACCTCAAATAAGGTAGAAGCTGAGAACTGACAGGTGCAGGCACACAAGAATCCTGGGCTGTGGAGTCCTGCAGAAGTGGAGGACTTCTCAGAACCCACAAAACTGACCTGTTCTGAGGAGCTCCTTTGAGTATCAGACAGACCCAGAGGAAGAAAGGAGAACATGACACCGGACCTTCTGTTTTCTTTGTAGGGTGGCCAGAGAGATTTAATTCTGAATTTCAGGGAAACAACCACATTCCAAACACTACCCGGGATATAAAGCTTTTGTTGCTATTGCTGTGTCTGGTATTTTCATTTGCTAAATCTAGCAACTCTGCATCTTTGGTGAGACGGTCCTGAATCAGACTGTGGAATAAGGGCAGAATTTTGGATTTAAACCCAAGGAGGTAATGGTGTTCTGGGCAGCAGGCCTGAAAGGGGTTCCTGGGAAGCATATGGGAGGGACACATGGGGACAAGAGCAGACTTGTGGAGATTCAGTGCAGGATCAGTGGTGGAAGGTCAGCCTAGGGAGGGTCCCCATTGTCCTTCTAGAGACTGGGACAGGATGGGGAGGAACCCAAAGGAGATTTGGGGAAGGTTAAGCTGGTAGTGGTCAGTGGGAACCTGGGGCGGGGAGCTAAGTCACAGATCATGTGTCAGCTCACGGGGGTCCCTCCAGATCACAGGAAGCCTACAGGGGCTGGCCAAGGGAAGAGGACGTAGCCATAGGAATCGAATTTTCAAGGGACGAGATTCCTGTTAGGGGCATCCTCAGAAGTCTGTCACCATTGGAACACAGGTGGAAGCGGGGAGAATGAGACCCGCATCTTGCTCTATCTTACCCCTCACTGCAAAAAATACAACACGGCACCCCCTACACACATAGACTGTGCTTATTAAGTTGTATGAGTTTCAATTGAAAATGAGCTTTTGGGAAGACGACTCAGTGGTTAAAGCACTTGCTTGCAAAGTCTGACAGCCCAGGTTCAAATCCCCAGTACCCTTGTAAAGCTAGATGCACAAAGGGGTAGTGCCTCTGAAGTTTGTTTGCAGTGGCAGGAGGCCCTAGAACACCCAACACCCATACTTATTCTCTCTCTCTCTCTCTCTCTCTCTCTCTCTCTTTCTCTCTTAAATAAATAAATAAATAAATATTTTTTAAAGTGAGCTTCTGTTCAAAATTCAAGTACTATTTATTGAGGATGCAACTGCAGCCAGGGAGTTCTGCTTTTGCTTCTCTGGGAGCCTATCTCAAATTAGCATTCAACATGGCTAGGCCCCTTCTTCTCTGGGCCCCCCCAAAGCTTACCTGGAAGGTACTTTACCATCTGATCCAGCTCCCCAGCCCTCAAAGAGCTTTTCTAGTGACATGACACAGATACCTTGTCTGCCTGAGTCCTGCTGGTTCTGATGGGGAGGCCAGGAGGGAGCTTTGTCTGGGCAGGAGGATGGGGACAGGACCTCTAGGAGAGAGGAGGCTACAAGAGGCCATAGCCGCTGCTCATGAAGAGGTGATTTAACATAACATAGCAGAGAGTCAGACTTGTCTGGAACATGCTCCTCCTCCATGTCCTACCTTGGGGAGACCTAACCACACTCCTCATCCTGAGGTCAGTTAAGCTGCCTGAAAGGAAGGTGGACACTGAGTACACTTCTGAAGCTTTAAAGCAGGCTGGCCCTTCTTGGGTCTAGTGTGTCCCTGCTCAGAGTTCTCACCGGCTGCTGCTGGAGCTCGGAGGCCGAGGGAGGCGGCAGGAGGCAGGCAGTAAACAGGAAGTGGTTAAGTAGGAGCAGGTGGAGCACTCCCGAGCTGGAGCAGGGCAGGAAATAGCTGAGCTGCTGAATGGACTCATGAGACTGCCCAACCTCCTCCCGAGGCCCAGGAAAGGCGAGGCCATCCTCTGCCCCTAACCCCATGCAGCAGGGCCTGGCCCCTACAGCCTTCCTCAGCCCCGCATGGTTCTAGAAGAAGGGCCCCAGGAAGCTGGAAGTCAGGAGCCATTGGATGAGGAGGAGGTGGGCTCAGTATGTGAAGGACTGAGGAGGTGAGCAGACTCTCCTCCCTAGAACACCCTTTCACTGCCTCAGCCCCCGGGGTAGAGCACACTGTCCTGCCACTGAGCAGATGTGGGCAGGGGCCTCTGTGCCGCCCTTGGTTACTTTTGGCACAATCGCCCCCTAAGGGGACGGCATGACCCTCTCAGGAGAGTTGAGGGACAGTGACATAACACCCCCAGTGAGGTGACCTGAGCTGGAAGTGTTCTGGTCTTCACCCCACAGCTCAATGGCTCAGGTTCAGAAAGTCCTCTTGGGGCTGGAGACATCATTCACCAGTTAAAGGCAAGTTTGCAAGGCCTGGCATGGGTTCGAATTCCGAGTATCCACTGTAAAGCCAGATGCACCAAGTGGAGCATGCATCTGAGTTTGTTTGCAGTGGCCCAGAGGCCCTGGTGTGCCCATACTCACTCACACACATAGTCTCTCTCTCTCTCTCTCTCTCTCTCTCTCTCTCTCTCTCTCTCTCTCTCTCTCTGTATCTCTCTGATTGCAAATAAAAAAATACATTAGAAAGTTCTTTTAGCTTGAAGGGCTCCCCTCTGCTCCAGAACCAAAGCACCAGTGGTGTTCCTGGTCCTCTCTTGAATGGCGACTTGCCCCTTGCAAGTCTGCTTTGTTCCTGCATGAATTTAAATGCATGTGTTTTTATACATGGACTGATCAAAGTTCCTACTACAGCCCAAAGAAATATGATTATTTCTGCTTCATAGGCAAGGAACTGAGTCCCACAGAATGGAGATCATTTGCCCAAGTTGTAATGATAACAGTGGGTTCCTCTTCCCATAACTCAAGCCTGGCCATCGTGGCTAGCCCTCTGGCCACTACACTGTACTGTGAGGATATTTCTGAGGAGACTGTGGAAGGCAAGGTCTTCCAGTAGAGGAGATACTGTGGGAAAATATTTGGAGGCCTCCATGGCTGGGTAGAATCTGAGTGCTAAAAAAAACCACACTGGTGCTCCTGGAAGGCAGGCCTGGAGGTGAGGTGTGCATCATGAGGGTCTGCAAGCTTCACGAGGGCCTTTGAGCTTTTTCAGCCCTCTGCCCTCTGGCCTAAAAGCCCACAGGAAAGAGGAGGGCTTGGCAGAGGAGGGAGAGTCTTAGAAACAGTACAGTAAGTTCCTTCATGCCAGCTGGTTTCAGGAATTCTAGAAAGCTAGTGTGATCAGACAAGGAGATGATGGAAGGATAAATATTTGTAATGGGACATAGGGAGGAGGGAGAGGTGTCTCCGCGCATGCGAGGCGAGCTGAGTTCTGTCAACGTGAGAAGAACATTCAGTGGTGCCCTTCAGTATTTTCAATGGTGCTAGAAAAC
Organism: Zapus hudsonius; assembly: GCA_004024765.1. Taxonomy (NCBI): domain Eukaryota; kingdom Metazoa; phylum Chordata; class Mammalia; order Rodentia; family Dipodidae; genus Zapus; species Zapus hudsonius. The sequence continues at coordinate 21,277 of PVHP010012266.1, forward strand.
GTTGATCCCCACACCTTCCTTCCCTACCTCCTAATTCTTCAAGTTCAAGCATTAATTGCCTAGTCAGGCTTATGAACTCCTTTTATTTTTGAATGTATGGGTGTGTATGTTCGTCTGCGTGGTACACATATATGTGCAGGTCAGAGGACAACCTTGGGTGTTATTGTTCTGAAATGTCCATCTTTTTGAGCTAGGGCCTCTCATTGGCCTGCAGCTCGCTCACCACTTAGACTAGATTGACTGGCCGTGAGTCCCAGGGATCCACCTGACTCTACCTGTCCAGCACTATGATGACAAGCGTGCCGCACCCTGTGGCATTTTCATGTGAGTTTTGGTGGCTGAGTTCAGGTCCTCACGCTTGTGTAACAAATACTTTACTGACTGAGCTATCTCCGAAGCCCTGGGAGTTTATTTTTTTAAGGCAACTAAATACAAATGACCTCCAGATGTTCTCTTGATCTGTGTCCACATCCCCAGGTCTGTTGGGGTTCAGATGACCCCAGGTGTTTGTGTGGTGCGGGAACTTTCATGGTTATTGAGAGGAGCAGAGACCTTGTTCAGCAGGGTTCAAGCTTCTGAGAAATACAGGTAGAAGGGGAATTGGCTGGGGCATCAGCTTGGATGCAGTAGCCAAGAACTGTCCCATTTAGCACAGTCATAAAGGACATTTTCCCAAGGTGTGAAACATCGAGCGTTTGCTCAGGGATGACCAGAGGCTTTGGGAAGAGCCGCCCTGATTTTACGTTCTTACACTGTATTTTTGGACAGAACTAAAGCCTGGAAGGCGTGTTGAGCCCTCAGCAGACCCATAAGTCATTCTGGGGCTGCCAGTGTCCTGGTTGGGCTCTGCTGTCTAGTAAGCGGAGGACAGTGATCCCTGAGTCATGCGGGTGTGATGTTAGGCACAGCAATGGTTGATGGGCTGGGAGCTGACTCACTTCTAGAATACTTAATCAGACCCATGCTATTTCCTTTGGTTTCCAGTAGACCAAACCAGATTCCTCAGAACACCTGTGTCTGTCACTGAGACGGAGTAGTGGGCTCTGGCTGGCCGAGGGTAGTGACTTCACTGTGGGCCCCAGACCAGTTAGAGAAACAAAATGTTCAGAGCTGAGGCTTCGAAGCAGAAGGCAGAGGAGGGGTGTCCACGTGAAAGGGCATGGGTATGGCGTCCACAGAGGGGTGGGGACATGTGGTGTTTTGGTGGAGGCCTAGTAGGCACAGAACAAGGTTGGATCTCTCTACCCTTTGTCTCAAAGCTAGATGGGAAACACAAACTAGGAAGGAAGTCTCTGGACACAAGCGGCCTTTGCTTACAAGCCTGAGCAAGCTACGGGCAGCAGCCTGTGGGGGGCTGTCTGGTTGTTGGGATACCAGCAAGCAGGGTCTTCCCAAGGCCTTAGGGCTCTACACTCTCCCCAGGGAGACATCTGGGAAGGAGTACTCCAGGGAAGCTCCCTGAGAGCAAGGTAGAGTCGTGTCTCTTTCCCTTCTTCCTTCATGCACACCCTACCAGCATCCTGAGCTCTGATGCTCAAAAGAGGGTGTGGAGAAAGTTCCTGAAGGTGACTGGTGGGACATTCCGAGATGCCAGTGGGGACAAGCAGAGAGGCCAAGACCCAAGAGGGACCTTTGATAAACTGCACATTCTAGTTGCAGTCACTCTCGGGGTCTTGCCAGGCTATGTGATTGCCTCACTCTTTGCTTGGGTCCCCCACCTCTTTCCTGGTCTCACCGCTAATCCTGGAGGTGGAATAATGATTTCTGTGGTGAGGACTCATGGAGAAGAGCCCATCTGACTCGGTGCATCCCTAGGGGAGGGGAAGCGGAGGCAGGAGCTGAGGACGTGCTTTCTGGTGTAATAAGACAACAGGAACCTTCCTCCTCTGCCCCTGCATCCTTCCCTTCTTCAGCTCAGTTCTTTATTCCCCGGAGTCTGTTTTCTTTTACAGTTCTTCATTATCTACAAACCACACTAGTGAATCCATGAGGGTGGTGCCATCAGTATTACAGAGGGGACAGGCCCAGGACCTCTTTAATGGACCCAGAGGGTTCTGGGGCTGCCCGTGTCAGCAGAAGTACTGTTTCCACAATGCTTGGTGCTTTTCCGCTTATTTGCCTCCATGTGGTGGTACCGTGAGGGCTTAGTGACCATTGCAGAGGTAGAAGATGCTACCTCACTGTAGCCTGTCTCTTCTGAACAGTGTCACTGTCATCCTCGGGATCATCACTGCTTGCCCTGGTGTTGTTCTCTCAGTATCAGCATCATCGTTATTGTTTTGAGACAGAGTGCTGGTCTTGGTATATCTCGGGAATACAATTATGATCTTACTGGGTGCCACTTGGCTGGCATGGCAGAGATTTCCTTGGCCTGCCATTCAGAGTCCTACATACACCCCCACCCCTTCAGGCTCTCCTCATAATATCTCTCTCCCTCCATGTAACTTTCTGGGTGCTCCATGCTGTGATTTGTTTATCATCACCATATCTGTGTGCTTGCTGTCCCCTTTGCCTAGAACACACTTCTTTCTCTCTCTCTTTCTCTCTCTTCCTTCTTTCCTTCTTCTTTCCTATCTTCCTTCCTTCCTTCCTTCCTTCCTTCCTTCCTTCCTTCCTTCCTTCCTTCCTTCCTTCCTTCCTTCCTTCCTTTCTTTTGGTTATTCAAGGTAGGGTCTCACTCTAGCCTAGGCCAACCTGGTATTTACTGCATAGTCTCAGGGTGGCCTTGAACTCACAGCCATCCGCCTACCTCTGCCTCCTGAGTGCTGGGATTCGAGGTGTGTGAAAGCATGACTGTCTAGAACATACTTTTCTATCTGCTAACTTCTTACCCAGTTTTCTGGCTCAAATCTTTTCCTGAACCTTCATGGACAGGGTTTGACATGATTATGCACATTGCCAGCCCCTTGATGGGACACAGGACTTATCTTGTCCCCCTCCCCATTCTAATTCCCCTGACACATGGTCGGTGGTCCAGAGAGTGCATAAATGTATGGATGAATAAATGAATGAATGCACTGGTGGCGAGGTAAAATGAAATAAGGAATCACAGATGTGAGCCATAAGGCTAAACTGCCATAAGGTGCCTCTCTCGACCTTATTCAAGATGTCTCCTCACAATGCTGTGCCATGGTCCTGCCTCTCCCAGGGATTGCTTCCTCAGCTGCTCGCTTGTGGCTTTTCTGGCCAGCCGAAGGAGGACTTGCATGTCTGGCAGGACTTGAACGGCCCAAGAAAGCCTGGGAATCAGGCAAGAACCACAGGAAGGAGTGACTGCGGCCTCCTGTGAGGGGGTGGTGCCAGGAGAACCTTGAGGAGTGGGAAACTTTCCACAAACCCAATGGATTTGGTTGAGGTTGGATGGGAGGATGTGTGGAATGAAAGCAAGGAGGATGAGCCAATGTGCATGTGTGACAGAGGTGTGGGTGAGGCTTCTCCAGAGGGTAGGAGAGAGCCCAGGGCAGAGATGCCCTGGTGCCTGCAAAGCCTTTGTAGCCAGGAGGCAACTAAGCCCAGGCCCAGGGAGGCAGCTGTGGGAACGCACGGTGCCTAGCTGGGCGCACCCCTCTTTTTGGGAATTGCTAGCATGGATTTGGAGGTGCCCCGGAAGACGGCAAGGACCCAGCGACAGACCTTAGAACTTGGCCAGGAGGAGGATCCCATGGCAATTTCTCCTTGTTCACAGCAAGAGCCTGGGACCTGGGCGGCTGGGGAGCAGGCAGCCTGTTCCCACCTCCACCTTCGGTGTGGGCAGTTTGTACTAATAAGGCACAGCACCCCAGGAGGGAGGAATAGGGATCCATTTGTTTTTCCAGAATTTGACCTCTGGGTAAAATTCTTACCCCAAAATGTGAGGAGGGGGAGGGAGGTTAAGTGAAAGCGATAAATCAGCCCCTTTGAAATGCAGAAGTAGCTTGGGAAGACCCCTTTGATATGCAGCTTGGAACCCGGGCACTTAAAACCTGAGTTAATTCTTCTACTTTATTGGAGGCAGAGACAGAGAAGAGGAAGAAACCCGGCTGGTCATTAAGTCTGGGGACTTGAAAAGCCTGTGGCTGCAAAGGGATCATGGAGGCAAAGCGGTCCTGGGAAAAGCGCCCCGGCCCCAACACACTCTAATCCTGGTTCCCACCCAGACAGATGAGACGCAGGGGTAGCGGAGGGGAGGGGGCAGGCAGTGCCCCTGGGATGGGGAGGGTGGGAGGTGGTTGTTATGGAAACCGGGAGGGCTCCGGGTAGGAGAAAGCCAAGGGCTAAGTTGGCAATTTCCTGAAAGGAGCTGAGAATGCAAGTGAGTGTGGGTCCCATTCATTGGACAGCCTCGGGCTTTCAGAGGGCTGGGGGCTGTGGCCCCTTCTGGGATCCAGGCTGCGGGGCTGGCCTAGGCCTTCATTAGAAACACGTGTGGCTTGCAGACCCCCATCACAGGGCTGGCTAGAGGAGTAATGGGGGAGGGCTCCATGCGATTTTCCGGCAGGGGTGTGACCCTGAAGATGTAACAACATTTTCCAGGATGGTCCCCAATATTGTCACTACAAGTGAAAAGTCCAAACTTTGGGCTTATCAGCGGGGATGCTCTGATTTGGGGTCTGGGACAAGCAAACCATTATAGGGCAAGTCCTCAGAGCTGCTGAGTGAGCGAGGTAGTGGGAAGCCCTGCTTTCCTACAGCCCACTGGACGGGCTGGGGCTGGGGTGAAGGGAGGTGAGCTGATGGCCGCCTGTCCAACCCTGCTGGTCTGGGGTTTGGGGTGTTGGGAGTAGAGGATGGGAGCTGAGAAAGTAAAAACTTTCCAGAGTCTCCTATTTTAATCAGGTTGGAGGAGAGGGTGGCTCTTAGCAGCCCCTGCTCCCCTCTGATTTTGGGGCTCTGAATTCTGAAGAACACATTTTGCGATGCCTGCACGAGCCCTGACTCAGTGGGCCGGAATCTCATATACACCAATGCTCTGGGTCAACCTAGGATTAGTACCCGGACTTCTGAGTCTCCCAACCCCTCCCTCCAGCCTTCTCTCATCATGGATCTAAGGAATCAACTCCATTTGGAGAATGTTTACCTCCACTGTAATTCCCACTCAAACACTGGTCTGCCTGGGCCTTCCCCACTGTCAAAAAGACGCTTCTAATCTTATTTCTCAGTGGGTCTCAGACTAGGAGTCAAGCAACATAAATCACAGAAGCAACTTGCTGTAAGCTTCTAACCTTGGGCCATCTGAGGCAAACCCCTGTAAGGCAGGGCTGGCTGGCACTGCCCACCTCCCTGGGATATAGGGAGGAGAGTCCAGGAGCAACTCCCCTTGTAACTGCTACCCAGCTCCCAGGCAGTCACCTCTGCACCTCCTCATCCCTGTGTGGGTGGCCTAAGGAGAAGGGTCCCTCACCTACCCAGCACTGAGGCAGCAGAAGGTGGGTGTCTACTGGGGATAACCTGCACAGTCTCTGGAGGTTCAGGCCATGGGCACCATTTTGCTTTCTCTCCCATCATGGAACAAGGACCTTAGGAACAGAGGGAGCCAGTCAGACTGCCAAAATGCTGACGAGAAGGCAGAGCCAAAGGCGGCTAAGAGGCAGAAGGCAGATGCAGTGACAGCCAGGCTCCAAAGGCCCCAGGGGGACGGGGTGGCAGAAAGGAGAGGCTGGGCACAGAGTGCAGATGAGGCTGAAAGGCTAAAGGTATATCACACCCAATCCTGGATCACAGTGGGTAAAGGCATTTGGGGGAAATATGATGAGAGTATGACAAGTTGGCACACACACACACACACACACACACACACACACACACACTCCTTTGCTCAGGGGGAGTAACAGGGTAGTCCTGTGACAGAAATTTCTGCATTCCTCTTTCAAGCCATCCCACTTTGCAAAATGTTTTCTCATGACTCGCAGGCCCATTATCCTCTCCCGTTCTCTATTCCTTTCTAGAAGCCCGTGGCCAGGCTCTCCCCTCCTCTAAAGCAACTGTACAAACACCTGCATTCTATTAATGCTGCCTGAGCGGGGCTGGGCTGAGCCCCCTCCCCGTGCTCTGTGAAGCACAGCGCAAGGGTTAACCCTGTATGGTTGGGTTTCTGTCCCTGAAATATATGTCCCCAAGAGGGCAGGAAAGTGCTCAAGAGCTGGAGGGCTGAAGTTCTCCAGGAACTAGACAGGTATTCTGATGGTCCCAGGTGCCACACTTCCTTGGGCTAGGTCGCTCATCACTGTCCCCAGTGAAGAAATCAAGGACACCATCTTGAAGGTGTCCTATTGACACACTCCTCCAGGCTGGCCCTTTAACTACTGCAAATAAACAATTCCCAAAAAGTAGCTGCTTTCCTCTTTAAAATAAAGAATATAAAAATGCCCCATAACCCTATCGCTCAGAGAACCCTGCTAACATTTCTTTTAATGCACTACATATATATGGCTTTCAAATAAAGCATTGAAAGATATTACAGGAAGCTTTAGCCCCCCTCACCCCCAGCCACAGTTGCTCCTCCTAAAGACAGTGACTATTCAGACTTTCTTAGGTATCATTTCAGAAAAAGAATTTGGTTATAATTAAATATAAGTCTGGAATTCATGCCATTTCAGCACATAAAAGTCTGCTTCATTACATTGAATGGCTGAGTATGAATCTATGTATGGCTGAGCTATAGTTTACTTAACTGATGGACACATAGGGTAGCTTCGGGTTTATAAGTCCACAAACATTACTCACGTGATCTTTGGGCATAAGCCTTGTGTGTGTGAAGGTAACTGCAGGATTCCTACCAGTACATTGCTGAGTCAAAGGGAATGCGCACTTACTGTTTTGTCTACATTTTTTGGGAAAAGAGTTTCCCAAAACTGTTTCTCTATTTTTATTCTTCCAGGCAGACTTCTAGACATCTGTACAAATGTGGCTTAGATTTTGTCTTTGTGAAATCTTCTCCGATTGCTCCAGGAACCAACCGGCTCCCTCTTCCCCATTTCCTTAGCCTTATTCATCTTCAAGCAGAGAGAGAGAGAGAGAGAGAGAGAGAGAGAGAGAGAGAGAGAGAGAGAGAGAGAGAGAGAGAGAGAGCGCCAGGGCCACCACCTTTTGGGTCTGGCATACGTGGGCACTGGGGAACTGAACCCAGGACCCCCGGCACTGGAGGCAAGTGCCTCAACCGCTGAGCCATCTCTCCAGACCTTAGCCTTCCTTCTTTAGCCTTACCTTGATCTCATGCGAGGATGTGCACATCTTTCCTCCTGGGTCACAACCTCTGGGTATGTGCTCAAAAGAACTCAAGGCAGAGATAGATCTTCGTACACTCACCTTCATGGCAGCGATATTCACAGTAGGCAGAAGGTGGAAGCAACCCAAGTGTCCATCAACAGAAGAACGAGTAAACAAAATGCACACACACACACACACACTATACAGCCATAAAAAGGAGAGCAATTCTGACCATGTCACTGTGAACCTCGAGGACCTTTGTGACTAAATGTCATAGACCAGTCCCCAAAGGACAAACAGTAAGATCCCACTTAGATGAGGTGCTCAGAGTATTCAAAATGATAACAGAAAGCCAAAAGGTGCTTCCCTCGGAGGCTAGACGACGCAAGGGGACACGCAAAGCAGGACTGGGAAGATGTTCAGTTTGGGAAGATGAAGGAGCAGAGGTGGGTGTCAGTAATGATCTAGAATGTGTGAATGTCAATGGTTAAACATAGTTACAATGGTACATTCTATGTTATACATATTTTTATGTCACATTAAAAAACTTTTTTTTAGGGCTGGAGAGATGGCTCAGCGGTTAAGGCACTTGCCTCCAGTGCCTAAGGCCCCCGGTTCAATTCCCCAGGACCCACATAAACCAGACCCACAAGGTGGTATTCCTGGTGCTCTCTCCCTCTCTATATACCTCTGTATTTCTCTCCTTGAAAATGAATAAATAAAATATTAAAAAAAACCCAAAACTTTTTTTTAAAGCTGGTCTTGGTGGTGCACACCTTTAATTCCAGCACTTGAGAGCTGGGGATCACCGTGAGCTCAAGGCCAGCCTGGGGTTACCGAGTGAGTTCTAGGTCAGCCTGGGCTACAGTGAACCTCCTGCCTCAAAGCAAACAAGTAAACAGCAACAACAACAACAACAATAAAAATCAGCCAGCTAAACAAACAAGAAACCAAAACGTTTTTCTTGGTGTGAAAACCTGCCATTCCTGGATGCAGAATTGCTGGTGAACCCTCTCCCGGGTGGCTGCAGCCATCTCCTCACCTCGGTCCACTGCTGGCCCAGCCGAGACTGGAGAGTCCTTATCCTGTTTCCAGATATTTCCAGGGCAGAAGCCCATTACATTATTAGGCAATCTTTTCCAGTGTCTCAAAACCCCAGACATTCTTGGTAGCAGACCTCCCCGCTGCACCTGAAGTTGATTTTCCTTGGTCAGTAAGTGCTTTGTCAGGACATTAGCTCCTCACATGCTCAGAGGCTCTTGTTCCACCACCCAAAGAGGAGACCTGGCAGAGCCCAGAAGTAAGCTCAGGAGTGGGCCCTGGAGGGCTGGCTTCTTGTCCCCAGGACAGATAACCACTAAAGGGCTGGAAGTCCTAAGCAGAGCCTGGGGCTCAGGCCCTGGGGCTCCTGGAAGGTGGAGGATCCACCAGCCTCATTTAGGATTTGGCTTATTGGTCAAGGAATTTCATCCTGAGTCCACTCCTGTCACTTCCATCTCAAGGCCTCTTGCTGACAGGCTAGCTCCCCCAATGCCCAAGGGCAAAGTTAGAAGGTCATTGCAGTAATTTCTTTGACTCTTGTCTGACCAGAGATTCAGGACATATTAATCAGTGTCTTGAAAGGTACACCTGACAGGCATCTTCCCTGCAGCCTGAAAGATGCCGACCTTGTCAGCTTTGAAGCCTCAAAGCGCTACAGGGAGTAACAGGCTAAGAAAGACCTCATCACCCAGGCGATGAGGTCACAGGCTGACACTTGTCTGGGCCTTGGTAGATGTGGGCCATTTTTTTTTGCTGAGGACTTGTCCAGGACTAAGGAGGAGAGAGGGGACCTCAGTGGTGGCCCTACACTTATTGACTTAGATGTCCCTGCTACCACTAAAGAAAATCCATGCGGGTGTAGGTGCTCCGCCACCTCCTCACCCACATCAGTGCTGTGCTCGGATCTCAAGCTCTGAGCATCTGTCAAAGGCCGGCTGCCATTGCTGATCTCAACTTAAGGGTTATAAGAAGGTCTGGACTCAAAGAGGGGCTAAACCCCAAGGAAAACACCAGCCTTAATGTAATCAAAGCCGAGCTGAGGCGTGACCCCAGGGGTAGTCCTATCCTGGGTTTGACATAAGTAAGGTGAATACTAGCGGAGGTTGTGCATTGTAAGATTATCTTGGGCCTTTTCCTCTCGCCATCAGCTGGAATGTCTGACAGAGTAAATTCCAGACGTCCTTGTGGAATTTTCATTATGATCCTGTTGCTAAGGGACCATGTTCTCTACCTATAAGCATTTAGGAAATACGACTAGAGCAGAGGGGTTTTGTTTGCAGTGTGTATGGGCTTATATTTTGGTATATTTATTCCTCTCTTTCTATCCTTGGTTCACCCATCCAAGGACCTGCTATCAGGAAACTCAAAAAAAAAAAGAAGGAAGGAAGGAATGCAGAAGGAACGGAAAAGACTGCCCCAGCTTTCTATGCAAAAGGCACTGTGCCTGTCTTGTTTGCCATTGAATTCCAGGGCCTTGCACACGACAGGCACATCGAGGCTATAATTAAGAGTCACACACTGCATAACAGTGACCAGGGTGGCCAGCATATACGACAGTGGACGAGCTTGCCATGGAGGTGAACAATTGCAGTTTTTGCACAATGCATTCCTCAGGGGTGTGTGTGTGTGTGTGTGTGTGTGTGTGTGTGTGTGTGTGTGTGATGTAAACAAACCATTGCAGCCAGTTGTGTAGAGCAATACAATTATGTATAGTACATCATCCTTGAAAATAATAATCCGTGCCTGTTACTTGTTCATATATTTACTATTCTATACTGTACTTAGTATTTTTGTTTGTTGTTTGGTTTTTCAAGGTAGGGTCTCACTCTAGCCCAGACTGACCTGGAATTCACTATGTAGTCTCAGGGGGTCCTCGAACTCATGGTGATCCTCCTACCTCTGCCTCCTGAGTGCTGGGATTAAAGGCGTGCACCACCACGCCCAGCCTTACTTGGTATTTTTGTGTGTGCTTTTTCTATTTTTATGTCCATAAAATACTGTGAAACAGTCTGCCATCCCCATCGGCAGCAGTGCATACATCTCACGTTTACGGCGGGTCTGGATTTCATCAAAGGACCATGTTGAGTGACTGACCTCTACATCTAGGCTGGTGTAAGTGCACTCCATCATGTTCACACAGCGACAGAAGCATGCAAAGCTGTATTCCGCAGAACAGGTCCCCATTGTTAAGTGATGAGTGACTATAGTTGACAAATCTTGAAGGGAGAAAAAACAATCGCAGAGACTTCAGTGGAGTTGCCTGCATTCCCATAGCAGACCTGAGCAGCCAGAAGCATATGGTCCCTGAAACCTGTAGGGCTATTCCATACAGGAGGTCACACCAAGCTTTGTAAGTGCTTTCCAGGGGGCTTAGGTGTCCATGTGCTCTCCCAGGGCCAGCAGTAGCCAGGACATACTTGGACTGGCTGAAACTGGCCCATAGACAGGATCCACAGCACGAGGGCCCTGGCTGAGCTTTTCTGTAACAATCTGCCTGGGGAGGGACTGACTTGAGGAGGGAGTTCCCTTGAGCCAGAGGGGCTTAAGAGGTACATATTAGGACCCAGGCCCCTGGAGTATCCCTACAAGTGTCTTCTCCCAAGCTGCCCTTTCAGACTGGAAGGCTACAGATCTCAGATTCTCTAAGATCAATCAGGAAGAGCAAGGAAGGGCACCTCTGTCTTGCTTTCCTGCTGAAATGCAGGCCCTGTCCTTTCTTTTTTTCTTTTTTATTAGTTTTTAAAATAAGTATACAGAGTAGTGGGTTTAAAAATATTTATTTATTTGTACAGAGACAGACAGATGTGCCAGGACCTCCTGCCGCTGCAAATGAACTCTAGATCACGTAGCACTTTGTGCATCTGGCTTTATGTGAGTACTGGGGAATCAAACCCAGGTCATGGCTTTGCAGGTTTGTAGTGGGTTTTAGTAAGACATTTTCATATACACTTTCTTTAAAAAATATTTTACTTATTTGTACAAAGGGGGTGTGAGAGAAGAGAGAAGGAGAATTGGGTGTGCCAGGGCCTCTGGCCACTGCAAACTCCAGATGCATGCGTCACTTTGTGCATCTGGCTCCACGTGGATACTGGGGAATTGAATTTAAGTGCCTTAACCACTGAGCAATCTCTCCAGCCCCCATGTATACTTTCTTTTACTGATCATTCTGTTCCCTTTCTTAAGAAAGTTTTTGCTGAGTTTTGGTCATTTGGACCTAGAAAGCTCTTAGGGACAGCTCTGACTGGATCAATTTTAGCAGGAGGGAAAGCATGACCTTTCAAGAATTTGTTGCACTTGGACTGACCCCCCCCCAACTTTGTGTCTAGGTCCTGAGAACAGTGGACCAAGCTTTGGGGCATCCTCTTTGGCTGAGTTTCACTTTTCCAACCAGAACTTACCTTCCAAGGATTTCAGAAAGTTGATCCGGGAAAATCCATGAGGTGTGGGCACCTCTGACCTAACCAGCATCCTTTCCCCACGCTGTTCTTTGTTTTCCATATTTTTAAATTTTTTTTTTCCTCATCTCTTCTCTTTCCCTTCCCTCCCCTTCCCTCTCCTCTCTTTCAGGCTTGCCTTGAACCTGTGAGCTCAAATGATTCCTCTGCCTCAGCCTCCCAGGTAACAAAGACTAGTTACACACCATCCTGCTGGCTTCCAACCCTAGTCCAGACACAGGTCCCAAGTCCTCAGCCTGCCCCAGAGTCAGACATCTTTCCATGATCGCTCTTGTTCCATCTGTGACCAGAATAGCAGAGACGCAGTGGAGGCCTGAGCCAATGTGGTTTTGCTGAAGCCATTAGGAAAGCTGATCATGTAACTGGAAGTCAGTGATCCTTGCAGGGCTTAGTGAGGATTCCAGGACAGGTGTGGAATGCCACAGGTTCCCTATGGAACCATCAGGTCGCCCACTTTAAGGATCTAAAAGAGACTCATTCTCTTGGCCCCAGGTTGTCTCTCCTACTGCCCCTTGCCTTCTTCATAAGCTCTGGGCATCTTGTGGCAGCAAGAACTCTGGGACCCGGCTGTCCGGGGAGCCCACGTTCCCCATCCCTGTGGGCTCCATTGCTGGGAATTGCTGACTTGGGATTGAGGGCTTTTTCTTGCAAAGATAGTTAGAGCGAGGATTGGAAGTGCATCATGAAGCTGTCTGTTTCCTCTTTACTTTCCTGTCCCCCTCCAGGGACTGAGAGACCAGATTTTCCCTCTTCTTCTTTACAGTACATTTTGGCAGTCCCCCCTTTTTTTTCTGACAGAAAAAAAACCCAGGCATATTTTGGGTGATTACTCAACTGGGGTCCTTTGTGACAGGATATGCAGCTGTGTGACGAATGGAGCTGGCTTTCTCCTGGCTTCCTTCCCCTTTCAGAGCTCGTGTTTACTGCTCTGTACCAAAAAGAAAAAAAAAAGCCATCAGCTACAGATTTTTATACATTAAGAAAAGCCTTGTGAGATACTCAAAGGCTATAAATCCTTTGGATATTCCATTTCCAGGGCTGCGAAGTCCCCGCCCTCTCTCCATTTCTTTTCAACCGCTCCAACTCTTGACTCATGCCATGCGAATCGTCTCTCCCACCCCACCCCCACATCCCTGCCTTCTTGGGAACATATGTCCAGCAGATCGTGCGTGTCTGTGTGTGTGTGTGTGCGTGCGAGCGTGTGCATGTGTGTGTGTGCAGGGGGGGAGACGACAGGGGTGGGGAAGGGAGCAGGATGGGAACCATATTTATGGCGCTTAACTCAGCAATTGCTAAAGGAAGGAATAATGACTTCCAGGGACTCTGGGTCTTTTAAATTTTTTTTCCCCCAAGGCCTTTGTGTTTCCATAGTCTATGACAATTTTGTGGTGTAAGCAAAAGTTATTAGAAAACATAAAACTAGTTTAACAAGGAAGGATATGTTCTAAACAGGGAGGGTCTGTCCAAATTTGACTGGCTTTTGGAATTCCAAAGCTATGGGCTTCCCAGAGAACTTTTTGAAGAGATTCTCTCCAGTTTGTAGCACTAAACAACTGGTTATTGGCCTTTCAGTTTTTTTTAGAGATCAAATGACTTCTAATTTCAAAAGGTGTCCAGCCCATGGGTGGGAAAAGTTGACTAGCTTAGGTGGGTTTCGTACCAAGCTCCCATGAAGATGAAGTAGGGCCAAGTGGTGGGTTTGAGTCTCCCTTGTGAATGATGGAAGTAGTTATTGAATGTTTGTCGGTCTCAGTTGTTGGGAGGTTCAAACTGGGCTAGTGTCCCTCTCCCTGGATGCTGACCAGATCCCTGGATGCTGACCAGATCCCCCTGACCAGATCCCTGGATGCTGACCAGAGGAGGAAGATGATTAAAGCACAAGGCATGGTGGGAGGAATGAAGATGTTCCCAGAGATTCCTTTCTTTTTTTAAAAAATTTTAAAAAATATTTTATTTATTTATTTGCAAGCAGAGAGATACATACACACAGAGAGAGGAAATCCAGACACAGCTGCCACCTTGTGCATCTGGCCTATGTGGGTACTGGGGAATTGAACCTGGGTCCTTAGGCACCGGAGATAAGTGCCTTAACCGCTGAGCCATCTCTCCAGCCCCCCAGCGATTCCTTTCCTTTAATCTCCTTCTTCCAAAGGCCTGACTCCTACTTTCAGTGGAGGAGAGGGGCTGCCTACGTGAGTGAGGACCACCATGCCTGTAGATGGAGAAAAGGGAATGGCCCAGGACATGGCAGGGGGTCCAAAGGCTGCTGTTTCTCGAGCTTGTCAATTCCCTACTCATCCCGCCTGTCTCAGAATCCTAACACTGCTCTCTACTCGGAAACTCCCTCCTTGCTCAATCCAGACAAAAGTCACTCTGACCTCACCTTGCCTGTCGTTTCTCCAAACTAACTCTTCTTCTCCACACATTCTTTGTTCCTGGAGGTCAACCCTGGAGAGTTTAGCCACTTCTCCACCATTTTCATGGGACGTTGCCTGGAGACTGTCTTTCTTCTTTCCCCTTCCTCCTTTTCTGTTAAACCTTCGTCACTGGTTTTTTTATTTTCTTTTTTCATAAGATTCTAGTTACATTTGGCTCTTTCCAGAATCACTGCCCCCAGATGACATACACCTCAGCTAGACATTCTGAGCCTCTGGTAACCATAGAGTAGTAATCCTGGGAATTATATAAAGGCAGTGGACTTGATTTTTACCACAGGGTAAACTGAGGTACCAGCCAGGGAACTAACTGGCCAGGGTCTATCCAGCAAGTCAACGACACTGACAGAAATAGAAATCCTATAACCTGATCCCCCTTTTGACTGGCGCTCAAAGAGGCATTGTAGCTTGGATATCCCAGAATAGCCGACCAGCTGTGAAGTGATGTGTTGCAAGGGTTATTTTTTGCTTTGGCTTAACTCAAAAAAAAAAAAAAAAATGAACAACACCCCAAACTCAGCCTAAGAAAATCCATTTCTCACAGTCACCCACTTGCCAAGTTTAAATGGGGTGTATTACATCAGGAGTGCCTCAGGCCTCACTCAGCTGAAGACCACACTCAGGTATCTGAGTTGAGCTCAGAAATCACAGTTTATAGAAGGAAACAGATCATTAAGTCACTCCACTGGAGTGAAACCGTAGACGTTGCTTATTTGGAGAGGCCAAGCATTGATTAACATTCTCTCAATTATGCGGGCTGGACTTAGGTGCAGCTATGTAACAAAGGTTGTGGTCATCACATGGCCTGGGGCCCAAGGAGCTAGTGGACAGAGGGAAGGACAGGGTATGCTAGAGCTGCGTTGTGAAAGCTGGTGGCTGAATTTTGAAGAAGTTTGCAAATTTGTTGTTAAAGATTCCATTATTAAAAATTAAATGATCTTAACTCTCCTAATCATGTAAAACTAAAGATCCTAAATGTTATAACCAGATAACGCCCTGACAATCTGAATACAATGTGATAAGTCTTATATATGTGAGCAATACCTTGGAGTGACGTGCTACTGAGAATCTCTACAATTCCACGTTCAGTGTCATCCAGTTGGCAGCTTGAAATCAGCCATTGTGAGAATATTTACACCAAAGCAGGTGGCAAACTATGTTCAGGGCTTGTTTATGTTTTGTTGATCGTCTAGACATAAGAAAGGGTTAGAGACTAAGGAAGTAACAGAGAAAACGCTAATAAGATAAAGTGCAGAAGTGTGCTGTGTTTATAGATGTGACATTGTGAATAATGCAAGATATTGAGGCAATGTTCTTCTACTTTTCCAAAAATATTATCCTACTAGGATCCAGGATCAGTGGTCAAAGGTGCTTGCTCGCAAAGCCTGCTAGCCCAGGTTCAAGTCTCAAGCCACCCACATAAGCCTGATGCAAAAACAGGTGCAAGTGTCTGGTGTTTGCAGAGGCAAGAGGCCCTGGAATGCCTACACACACACACACACACACACACACACACACACACATACACACACACACACATATGCTCTCTCTCTCTCTCACATGCACAAATAAATACATAAAAATATTTAAAAATAAAAATACATATTATCTGATTAGGAAAAGTTACTCATATCATGGGAAAAAAATAAAGTTCTGAAATCCTGTTACACATAGCTTCATCACAGGAACACGTTTTGAGAAATGCGCTCTTGGGCCATTTCATCATTATGTGACCATCGAGTGGCCGCAATGTCACTAGGCAATACAATCACACAGGACTGCTGTTGTATATCCAGATCATTGTTGTCCAAAACATTGTGATATGCATATGACTGTATATCTTTGCTGCTTCACTTTTCTTCCAGGTTATCTTAAATATTTCTATTTATTTATTTGTAAGCAGAGATAGAAGAGAGGCAGAGAGAATGGGTTGTGAGGGCCTCCAGCCGCTGCAAATGAACTCCAGATGTATGGGCCACGTGCATCTAACTTTATGTGAGTCCTAGGAAATCAAACCCGAGTTGTTAGGCTTTGCAGTCAAGCGCCTTAAGCGCTGAGCCATCTCTCCAGCCCTTAACGTGATATTTTAAACCAAGTTGTCAACCAACATTCATGCCTGATTCATCCAAGTGAGTTAGCTGTGAAACACCTCCCCGGTCACTACTGGAAAGGAGGGGGTGTGATCACTCCCTTGGAGTTCTAGCAGGAAGAATATTTGAGAATTTCTAGTCCTCAGCAATGAGGAGCATGCCCACGGGACAGCCATGGGAGAGCAGATGCTAAGCGGGAAGAGAACAATCTAGAACACAGATGGGGTAACGTATGGTCAGAAATGCCCATTAGAATGGAGATGTGGAAAATAAAGCAGAGACACTAAAGTAAGTATGCCAATGGAGAACAAGGTCAGATAGTAGAAAAACCCAAATCACTTCTAAATTCACGACAAGGATTAATACTGCATGTTCACAGAGCCTTGGGGTTCTAAAAGCCTTTCTTTAAGCATGATGCATGATCTGTTAATGATCTGTTTCCTTTGATGGGATCACCTTGAGGTAGATGATAAAGCTAGCTCTCTGCATCATACCCATTTTACAGCTGGGAAACTGAGGAACTGGGAAATTAAAGAGTTTCCTCAAGGTTACTCTTTCTACCTAATGAACCAGAGCCATTCCTCAGTGCCCTGCCAGGGAGATTCAGTCATAGCCATTCTTGTCCTTCTTACTGGGTTTATCTTTCTCCTTAGCACACATCACCATGTGGAATGCTAGGTCATGTTCTTGACTGGCACCTCCCTGAGGTCAGGGCTTTTTGTGCTTTTTCTTTTCTCCTTCCTTCCTTCCTTCCTTCCTTCCTTCCTTCCTTCCTTCCTTCCTTCCTTTCTTTCTTTCTTTCTTTCTTTCTTTCTTTCTTTCTTTCTTTCTTTCTTTCTTTCAACTTGGGATCTAGGTCCGTAAAACATTTTGAAGACATGTATGAAAATGTCCTAATGAAACTCCTTACTTTGTACAAGTAATATACAGTAATAAAAATATCAATAGCGGGCTGGAGAGATGGTTCGGCTGTTAAAGGTGCTTGCCCACAAAGCCTAATGACCTGGGTTCGATGTCCCAGCACCCATGTGAAGCCAGATGCACAGTGGTGCACTCATCTGGAATTCATTTGAGGCAGCCGGAGGCCCCGGCATGTCCCATTCTCTCTGTTTGTCTCTCTTCTCTATCTTTCTCTGTTTACATATATATATATATATATATATATATATATATATATATATATATATATATTCTCCAGAAACAGTAAAAATAGATCATTATTCTTACTCTCTCCTCTTTTCAAATTCTATTTCAAAGTAACAATCAAGTCTTTGTTCAAGTTCAGCAGGCTCAGGTCTCACAAGTGTGAGCTGTGTGGCAGAGTTTTGTCACAGGCCCAAGGCAGTGCTCCCTGGAAGCACGTGTCCTTGAGGATGGTCTTGACCTGCTCTTACGGACTCAATGAAACAACTGGATTAACAGTTATGAACATGGTTTGGCTGGGTGTGGTAGTACACGCCTTAAAGCCCAGCACTTGGGGAGCAAAAGTAGGAGGATCCCCGTGAGTTCAAAGCCAGCCTGGGATTACAGAGTGAGCTCTAGTAGGTCAGCCTAGGCTAGAGTGAGATCTACTTTGATCCCCCCTCCTAAAAAAACCCACAAAGAACATGGTTTCTGCTGGGGAGATGGCTTGGTCGTTAAAGTGCTTGCCTTGCAAGCATGAAAATGAGTTGAATCCCAAAAATCCACATAAAAAACAAGATCTGGTGGCATGTGCTTGTAATGCCAGCACTGGGACGACAGAGTGACAGAGACAGGTGGATCTCTGGGGTTTGCTGGCCAGTGAGGCTGTTCTCTGCTCTCTGCAGCACCATACACGTGCATGTGAGCACTCACTCTCTCTCTCTCTCTCTCTCTCTCTCTCTCTCTCTCACACACACACACACACACACACACACACACACACACACACACACCCCACCATGGTGGTTCAAATCCATGGCTTGCCACTTATTAGCCATGTAACCTTGGTCAAGTTATTTTACTTTTCTGAGTTAATTTTTCGTATCAGTGAAATGTGGACAAACAGGTCTCCCCCGTAAGGGTGGAGGTGAGCGGATTAATGAGACAAAGCATGGTGAGTGCTTCTCAGAGTCAGGCTTGGGAAAAGCACTTGGGCCTCCACTCCTTGTGGAAGTGGGATTTGGACGGGGGGCAAGGGGGGATGACCACAGCTTTTGGAGGTGGGAAAAAAACCAGATGTGCTAAAGTACCCTACTTCTATGTGCACAGAAGGCATCCTGACTAGCCTGTCATGGTGATCTCCAAACAGACTCAGGAGGGAGGGCCTGGCTGAGGTTTGGGGACCCACAGTCCTAGCTGGACCTAGGTAGGAGCTGTTAGAGAGACCGCAGTACCAAATAGCTACCAATGCACCTTCACACATAGGCAAGCGGAGGAGTGAGGAATGCAAGGCTGAAGCCCAAGGATTGATGCGACTCTGGGTCTCATCAACACAGGGTTGATGAGACTCTGGATGTGGAACCGACAAGGAGCACATGGAGAGAGTCACTTAATTGCATTCCATGATAGCAGCTATGCTTTCATTACAGGAGGTGGTTTCAGGGGGTGTTGGGAGGAGGGTGTTGGGCCAAGGGGATGGGAAGCAGCACAGTGTTAGGGTTTCAACGTGAACTGTCCCCCACAGGGCCATGTGTTTGAACACTTGGTCCCCAGCTGGTGGCGCTGTTTTGGGAGGTTGTGGAACCTTTGGACATGAGCCTAGCTGGCAGACATAGGTCACAGGCAGAGTTTAAGAGTCAGAGGCTGGTCTCAGTTCTAGCTTGAGCTCTCTGCTTCCTCACTTGCTGCCTCAATGTAAATAACCTCATGCCCCCGCTCCCCAGCCATATTCTCCCACCACCATGAACTTGGCCACGATGGACTGTGGCCCCTTGAATGATGAGCTGAAGTAAGTCCTTTCTCCTGTGACTTGTTTCTAGCAGTGTTCTGTCATGGCAATGGGGAAGCAGTGCGATAGAGGGCCCACAGGGGATCAGTTCAGCCTCCATGTTGGTCCTCCTCAGGCAAACATGGTAGTGTTTGAGGGGTCATCCTGTCCAGAAGAAGGTTCCCATTCTGCTTGACATTGTAAGCGGTGGGTGCCCATGGCACTCTGGGATATGTGAAGACCTGACATAGAGCTAGGAGAGTTGCCTTGAGGTTCCAAAAATTCATTTTCTAGCTCTGGCTAGCCTCAGTTTGCTCCCCTGTGACACACCGTTAATTAGGCCTCTGTCAAGACCAAATGAGAAGAAGACTGACAGGCTCCTCTGTTCCTCGCCTGTGAGGCTTTGGCTCTGGGGACTCCATGCTTTGTGCTTCCAAGGACTCTTGCCTTCACAGGCCCTCTGGTTAGTGCTGACCCGCCACTGGCCCTGACTGCATGTGGAGACACATTCCTTGGATGCTGGGTGGACAGCCTATGATGAGATGCCCACAGAGCACTTGGGGTTCAGGTCTTCCCTTGAAAGCCACTAGAGTGAGGGAGGGCAAGGCACCTTCCCTGCCACATTCCTCGGCAGGGGCTCCTCAGAAGGCCCATGCAGGTGCAGACAGGCACTGTGCGAGCAGAGAACATTCCAGTCTCGGCAGCTGTCACACACACATCACTTTTTTTACCCTAGGCTCCACAAGGCAGGAGCCTGCCTTCTGAGACAGGCTCCAAAGTCCTCTGGGGCTTCGAAGAGCAGTCATGACCCAGCCAGAGATCACCACCGACCCCCGACTGGGAGGGTCTAGAGCCAGCCTGCTGGGATGTGTGTCCTAGAGGAGAGTCCCTTTAACCTCTCTGGGCCTAGATTTCCTCATCTTTAAAATGAAGATCATAAACCAGGCTTGGTGATGCACATCTTTGATCCCAGCACTACGAAGCTGAGGTAGGAGGATATCAGTGAGTTCGAGGGCAGCTCAGGCTAGGGTGAGATCTTTCATCAATAAACAAAAGACAAATAAATAAAATGAGGACCTACCTCCACCTACCACGTCGGTTATAACATGCCCAGGATGAGCTCATGCATTTGAGGTTAGAGCTCTCAGGAGTGTTAGAGTTCACACTATGTTTGAAGAGTGTTTCACCAGTGCTTGGCACAGTAAGAAAAAGTGTGAGTGATAAATGACAGTAATAATAGTATCATTGTCAGTCGCCACCAAATTATCCTAAGGGTCTCGTTTTTCTGAGCAAGGCTTGCGGCTACCATTGGTGCCCATGGCTTCTGGGAAAGAGGCTGTGTGAGGTAGGTGGGGATGGAGAATTAAAGAGAGCCTGTGGCTGAGAGAAAATAAAGACCGTAGAAAAAAGAAAGCAGGGCTGGAGAGAGGGCTGAGTTTAAGACACTTGCCTGCTAAGCCTAGCGACTTGGGTTCAGTGGTCCAGTGTGCACATAAACCAGACGCACAAAGTGACGCGTGCATCTGGATGTTTGCAGTGGCTAGAGGCTCTGTTATATCCGTTCTCTCTCTGTCTGTCTCTCTCTCCTCTTGTAAATAAATGAATAGAAAGAAAGAAAGAAAGAAAGAAAGAAAGAAAGAAAGAAAGAAAGAAAGAAAGCAAGAAAGCAATCAGGCCTGGGATAACCCTCCATGTAGTGGCATGGTGTCTGGAATTTTCTCATGTCTGGGCTCCTCCAACATCTACTTACTCCGACTTTCATAACTTGTATAACCCAGTGCTGTAGATGAGTTCAGCTCTCTAGATTTTAATATTACCCTCATTTTTGTATTAATTCAACTGAATTGAGATGAAGTGCCTTTGAAAGCTGAACCTTTGACATCGTGGTCCTTGTGTCCCAACCCCAGGGCTCCTAGTGTGTCTGAGCACATAAAAGATCGGGAATCCCTAGAGATCCAAGTCTGCTGTGGCTTAGGAGTACTGTCCCATGCCCGCTTGCCTAGATACTGAACCATTTCCTTCTGTCACTTCTAATCTATTCCCTGGCACTTGTGGGATTTGGACATAAAATATTTTACAAAGTCTCATATGCTGAAGACTTGGTCCCTAGTGCAGGGTTCAGAGATAGGGCTGTGGGGTAGTGATTGGATAAGAAGAGCTCTGATCTAATTGGTGAATTGATCACTGATGGAATAACAATTGGATGGTGCTCTTGAGATCCAGCCTAGATGAGGACGTAGGTTAGTGACTCAGGGCACACCTTTGAGGTGGCTCTTGTCCTGGTCCTTTCCTGTCTGACTCTGAGGTGCACAGCTTTCCTCCACACACCCTTCTGCTGCTGTTTCTGCCTCGCTACAGTCCACTAATGGAGCTAGGCGGTGGTAGACTGAAACCCCTGAAGCCATAGCCCAAATCAGCTTTTCCTCCATTAAATTGCTTATGTCAGTTATTTTGTAACAGCAAGGAAAGTCTGCCTTAAACAGGTACCATGTTGGATCTGTGCAGAGAAAGCCCAAGAGACTTGAAATGCCCTAAAACTGTGCCTCAGGAAGGCAGAGCCCCCAACTTAGAGAGTTTTATATTTCCTCAACTCCTTCTGGGTGTCAGTGACGCCCAAGTCCCTGAGATGTGATCCCCAGGAAGGAAGGCAGGAAAGTTCCATTCACCTACTGCGGCCTCTCTTCCTCTTTTTCTCCTCCTGGCATGGAGGTGCTTTCTGCTTTCTGGAAGTTTCTTTTTTTTTTATTAAATATATATTTATTGTCCATACTGTGTTACATTATTCATTGGGCAAACGATGAGCTGTTATTCCCAATTCCCCAATGCCCCCCCTCCCCATCCCCAATCAGCTGGATATCCTCCTCCATGTACCATCTGGATCAGTCCTTGTGGCAGGGGGCCCTGGATAG
>PVHP010012267.1:0-43395 GCA_004024765.1 Zapus hudsonius
TACAAGAAATAGGAGTGGGAAAAAATTTCCTGAGCAAATCTCCAACAGCCCAGGAAATACAACAAACACTTAACCAATGGGACCTGATCAGGCTCAGAAGCTTCTGTACAGACAGACCATACTCAGTGCCAATAGACCCCCTTCAAACTGGGAATTGATTTTCGCCAGCTACAACTCAGACAGAGGCCTAATTTCCAAAACCTACAGAGAACTAAAAAAAATTAATAACAAAAACCAAAATGCCCCCTCACAAAATGGGGTACTGATCTTGACACACTAATTCTAGCACTTTCTTGCAGGCAGAAGAGCATGGAGTGATGAGTTTCAATCTTATATTTCTATTCTGCTTGTGGTTCCTGCTCCATGAAAAGAGTGATGAAAAGCCATCCTAACATTCCTCAGAAGTGAGGGTTTTTTTAAAAAAAATATTTTATTTATTCATTTTCAAGTAGAGAGATACAGAGAGAGAGAAAGAGAGATAGACATTGCACCAGGGCCACCACCTGTGGGTCTGGCTTATGTGGGTACTGGGAATTGAACCAGGAGACTTAGGCAGTGGAGGCAAGTGCTTTAACCACTGAGCAATCTCTCCAGCCCCAGAAGTGAGGTTCTTAACAGATGGTTTATGGTACACTTGTCGATGTATCCACAGCTATTTTTGTGGACACAACTTATCATCTTTACCTCTGACATGTTGCCGAGAATAAAACACCGACATTGCCGGGTCAGTGTGATGAATGAATAAGTTAAATCAAGCCAAGAAGCATAATTCGTTTGTGTGGGTCTGTCCATTTACTCATTATATATTGAGGATATTCAGGTGAGAATATAATAAGATAAACCATAGCCTCTACCATCAAAATGTGCATAGCTCAATAGACAAGACAAGAACTAAGTGAATTAAATCAACTTCTTGTGTTGCTTTCTTGGAGGAGGTCATAACACCTATAAACAGTACAGTTAATACATCTACCTGTATACTGAAAACACTGAATATCATATGTGCTACTGTCTTAAGTAATATGCATTCCAAAGCAGGTACGGACATAAAAATTGTCATTATAAAAATTGAAGATGCATGCTCGGGAGCCCTGTTATCTATCAATCCATATTCTATAGTTTTGGGAGATTTACTAGGTGTTTTTATGTTTCTGGAGATTATGTGGCATAGGTAGTAGTCATCAATATGAGAGCACCTAAATGCTTAATGAAACCAGATGGAATTTTACATCATCTTGAACTATGAAGGAGCTGATTTTCTCAGTTTCCTGGTGCTCTCTACCTTGTAGGTGAACTAAGTAAACCAGTTGGCATGGTTTATTTGCCTAAGAAGGCATTTGGGATGACAAGGTGGCCAAGCCCAGCAGATTAGATCCTGCAGAATAAAGGAATTGGTCAGACAAGAGTGTTTTGTTGTCTTTGACTGAAAGTGCTTTGGAATGGTGCCTCTCATCAGCTTCAGAGTTCTGATTCCCGTCGTCTGCTGTCTTGCGAGGTGACCCTGAATGACTCTGTGCTTGTTGAAAACATTAATCTGTCAGCTCGCAGCTCTTTGCCATGGTTTCTGACTCGCCAGTGAGGTCTCTACAGCTCTCCAGCTGACATGGATTTGTTCTGTCTCAATGCTGTGGCCTGTTCTTCCCAGATTTGTTTGGCACTTTGCTGTAGGATTCCCATCATGACCCTGTCGTTACACCATGTTCCCTTCAGACTTTCCTCGAAACAGGTCTAAGTAAAAATTGAAATTGAAATTAACATTACCAGGAGGTATGCTATGGAGTCAACTCCTCTATGTGCAATGGGAATTATAAGTGACCTAAGAAGAACAGTCCCTTAGGATTACTTGACAGGTCAAATCCTTGATGGGTACCTATAAGGGACGTTGGAGAGCCAAAGATCACTTCTAGTAGAAAACAATCACAGAGAAGACCCAGCCATATTCTGCGATCTTCTCCCAGGTAGACACCCAAGGATGAGGAGTGAACCACACCTCACTAGAGTCTTTTTGTTCAAGAACTATAAGTACAGGTGCTCTCAGACACTCTAAATTAATTGTCTCGTCAACCTGAAGAGAGATTACAATGATGTTTCATTTTCTCACTTTACCTGTAGCTAACTGGATTTTGCCGATGATGGTGCTTGTCAGAATCGGGTGTTGTGTAGAGATGGCATACTCCTTCATGGGGAGACAAGCCCTGGGGAGAGTAAAAGAAGCTAGAAGAGCTTTGGTGAGGTTCAATAGAAGCTGGGAGATGTTAGGCAGTGTCATGGTTTGATCCAGGTGTCCCCCACAAACAAATGAATGTGTTCTGATAGATCCTCAGCTGATGGCAATCCGGGAATTAGAACCTCACTAGAGCTGTGTTGTTGGGGCGGGCTTATGGGTGTTATAAGCCAGCTCCCCCTTGCCAGTATTTGGCACACCTTCCTGCCACTCTTTGCAGTGCTGTGGCAGGGGTGATGTCTACCCCTCTGCTCATGCCATCATTTTCCCTGCCAGGATGGAGTCTCCCCTTGAGTCTGTAAGTCAAATAAACTAATTCCTCCACAAGCCACTTTTGTTTGGGTTCTTTCTGTGCAGCAACTAGAAAGCTGACCGCAACAGGCAGTGTTCATGCATAGTTAAGCAAAGAGGGTATGTTGAGGCGTGTGTGAGGTGGAGACCTCACTGGATAGGCAAAAAACCATCACATGAAGGTAGTAGAAAGCAGAGGTGCTATAGAGAGGAAGGGCATCCATTCCCCAGAAGTTATTAAAATGCTCCTATCAAGAATATGGGTTATCTTTATTTCTCGCCCACAGATATATTCAAAATAAAATGAAATGTCAACCCAAATTCCTGAAATAGACAAAACAATAGAAAGAGTTGACCAAATCTTGAATGTCAGACTTCAGACATTTTGAAAATCTTCCAAACCAGAAACATAATAAGCATTTTGGCATAAGAAGGGATTTTTTCATGGAAAGACAGAAGAGAGACCAACCTATTCAAATTTGAATATCATGCATTTCCATATATGGTATAAATTCCTGGAGTATTATAGGCTCACTCCTTTAAAAGATATTCTCATTTATTTATTGACAATGCCATACATATTTTTGTAAACGGCTCTAACTACTGAGATGAACCTCCAAGTCAGGCACAATTTATTGGAAGAAGAAAGGATTTATTTGAAGCTTACAGATCCAGGAGAACTTCCATAATGGTGAAGGAGGCTGCCCCCTTTCACAAGTCCAAGGAAAGAGAGAAAGAAAAACCCTTTACCAACACCACACACACATACACACACACACACACACACACACACACACACACACACACACACACTGGGGAACTCCTGCCAGAGTTCAGACTGCTCTCTGCTTAACTTAAGCTGGAATTCCAGATCTACCCCCAGTAACACCTTTGGGCTGGAGCCTAGGATCTGCCCAAGGTGACATTTCCTTCACGTTATAAGCTTTAAATTTCAAACTTGAACAAAACTCCTGAATCTGGTGGTGGACTTTCATTTAAACTCTCTCTCTCCCTCCCTCTCTCATCATTGTCATCACAGTAAGCCCCATCACACTCTCATCTCCCTCCCACTGAACCCTTGCTTCTTTTGACTTGACCCACTGAAGGGAGGGAACACAGCAGCTTCCCAGTAACTCTAGCGCTGAAGCAGTTGGCTCCTTTCCCTCAAGCAGCATTTCCTCAGTTAGGGGCGGCACCTAAAGAGTCCTCTGTCTATCCTGGAATGTTGCTGGGCTCACTCTCTGCAGGTCTTGTGCAGGTAACCTTTGCCGCTGGCAGTTCATGAGGATCAGCTATGCTGTGTCCAGAATTTCACAGCTCTCCTCCCAATGGTCTAGCTCTTACATTCTTTACAATTCTACTTCTCCCATGTTCCTTGAGCCTTGGAGGGGTGATAGAGACATGTGATTCAGAGCTATGCCCTCAACCATCACTTATTCTCAGTACTTTGACCTGGTTTGAGTTTCTGCATTAGCTATTTTCTGACCAAGGCTGTGAGCAGCACTAATCTATAAGTGTGAACACAGATATCTACAGGACTGTTTGACACAATGTCCATTGGGCAATACAGTAGTGTAAGGTTCCAGCAAAGGGCTCACAGGTTTCCAGGAGCAGGCATGGTTTCCTTCCTGTGGGCAAGGCTTGCAATCCATCAGAAAGCTATTGGTTGCCCCTGTAGCAAACATGTCTTTCCTGGCACACAGTGTGGTAATCCACGTGATTCACAGCTCATGGAAGAGTTGGGAAGGAATAAGGCTTCAATGAGTGCAGGTGAGGGTAAGGGAATGTAGAGAGAATGGATTACAGTCAAAACACATTATACACACGTATGCCAGTGTCAGCAAATAAATAAAAAAAGATGTTTTAAAGAGTGAGCTAAAATGCTCAAGGACTTTGTACCATCGAATGTAATGCAAACTATTCTCATATGCATAGATTGGCCTCTCTGGCATCTTTCTAAGTAAAACAACTTCCTATGCCATGTTCCTGGTTTTGAAGGTTCTGGAAATGTCTGAAGTCTCTGCTGCTTTAAGTCATCTTTCCTACCGTGTCATCTATGACTGTTGGTGACATTTCTCCCTGTCAGCTTTTCCAGCATCTTCAACACTATGAAAATGATCTGAGGTCACTCTTAATCATGCACACCTTCCTTTGAGTCCAGGTTTCTAAATTTTTTTTTATTTTTAAACGTTTTTGTTGGCTTAAAATTATATATATTAACACAACAATATGCTCAGTATCATAGGTTATTAGATAAAGCCATTGAATCCATGATGACATTCACTCTTATGCATTAGTTATTCTCCCCTCCCCCCATGACTCTTACATACTTTCCGCCCCCTCTTCCGCAAATTTCCCTGAGCCACAGTGGGTGAATTAAAATTTTCCATAGTTATTAGGGTCACTGTATCAGTCAGGGGTTCCCTGCCTCTGAGCGGATCTCATAGCCAATTTGCCAGCTGTTGAATAACCACCTAGGTTGGGTGCTACTATTGCACAGATGGGCACTTCTTGACTTGCTTGTCTGTGCCATGTAGCAGTGTGTTTTGCACTCTCAGGCCATCGTTGTTGTAACTTGAAGATGCCTCCTGCTCTCTCAGGATATCATTGGTCTGGTTCCCCTGGCAGCTCCTGCAACACCTTCCGGCATTACCCAGGCTGCCCTTCTGGGAGCTGATTTCGTTTCTGGATTCAGCAGGGTCTCTAAATGTTGTGTGATATCAGACCATGGAATCTTCAGCAATAGGGTTTTCTCTTTTGCCTGAGGTGGGTATTCAAGGGCTGTGACAAAAGTTTGTCTTTTTTAGGGGCCCTGTGGGTCATTCTAATCAACATCTCATTGTGGAAAATGATCTGACCTCCAGATAAAGCAGACTGGATTAACCCATGAATTAATACTTTCTCCCAAATGTGAAGAAACCATTTTCAAAGGGAAGCAACATAGCAGTGACAAATAAATATGGTTAATAAGCTTTGGTTCACCAAGAATATAAACTATTAATTGTTAAAAATCATTGTAAAATACTAGGAAGAAATCAATATTTTCAACTAGAATAGTCAGGTTACAAATGGAACTCATCCCAATTCCAGACCGAGTTAAACCTGAAAGTATTAAATTAAAACAAATATCTTAGAGCTAACTAATAAAATGTCATACATGGTAAATTACACATCCAAAAAAATGGAGTTCTAAAAATTGAAAGTTTAAATCATAGGCCAGTGTATGCAAGAAGCTCCTTGAAAGTTGTGAGGGATTTAGGACATGTGGGTGAAGTTCGAAGATGAAGAAAAGGCTAATGTTTATAATCATCTGTGGGAATTCCCCGTGATGGTTTTTGCATGCAAACCTAGCAGTTATCTTAAGGAAACACAGCTGGTGAGTGCACTTCTACAAAGTGTTTCACCCCTTTCCTGCTCACACTAAATAAGAGCCATTGCCATTAAACTTTAATTATTTCAAAGATTCTACGTGGTGAGAGAGATTCTAAAACCTAAAAAGTAATCATTATAAAATAGCCAAACAAGAGCAATATTAATGACATGGAGAAAGAAGAGGTCATTGCATGTTCATAATATAAATGCCAGATGCTAATTTGAAATAGTCAGAAAATATCTGTTTAACTCTTAGAAATGATAAGGTCCCAACCAGCAGCAAATTAAAATTTTCAACCATTGTTATTAACTATAGTCACCATGTGGTATGTGAGATCACTTGAATGTATTCCTGTTTAACTGAAACTTCCAAAGCTTCATTAACACTACCACAAATATATATATATATATATATATATATATATATATATATATATATATATATATATCATCTATCTACCTATCTATAGAGAGTTGATTATACAAACAGATAGATGGATGATTGATAGATGATAGATGATAGATAGATTGATAGATAGATAGATTATAGATAGATGCATAGATAAATACATAGATAGATTATAGACAGACAGACAGATAGATACATAGATACAGACAGATAGATACATGCATAGATAGATACATACATACATAGATACATACATACATAGATATACAAGGAAAGCTAGACCCCACAGCATGTTGATCTCACAGTCTAGGGTGTATTTTGAGCCATCTTCCCACTTCATTTGGTGCTGAGCCTGGTGATGGGAAGTTTGAGTCTATGTTACTGATTTCCAGCAAGCAGTCCCACACTGTAGAAAAAACACCTATCCTAATCTGTGAAACCTCATCCACGTTTTCTGGTCTCCATTCTAATATCTGACATGTTTTCCTCTTTCCATAATGAGTAAAACTATCACAAATTTGTTTTTACTCAATTCACTGCTTTTGTAAGTTTCCACCATCCTCAGATGAGCTTGTTTATTCCCACTGATGCCAAGTAAAATAATCATTGGACAAATTAATAAAACTGTGAGTTTTCTGAATTCACTTTTCACACTGAGGTGGATAAACCCCCTCAGAGACTACACATGATTTTAACTATTTGAAAACATTTAATAAACTTCATTTAATTAAGGCAAATAAATTATGGATTTAGCTCCTTAGGACAAAGTTATAAAACCATATGATAATTTTATGACAATCTTAATGTACTATATGACTCAATGATGTGCTGTTCTCAGAGGGAAGCTATTTATGTCTGGCTTCTGGCAAATTTTAATGAACTCCACTTCATATATCTGATATATTTACAAAATTTGTGATCTAGAATTCAATATATTTTCCGATAGTGGAAAAGCAGGATGAACACTATTTTTTGTTTCTTAAAGAAGCTTCTTCAATGTAGAATGTCCTCTATGGTTTCTGTTCTGAATTCCTATAAAAGCCTGGTGTCTCTGGACAGTTTCCATATTGTATATTTTATAGCCTAAGACGTGTTATGGGCTTTCCACTGTTGCAATGCAGTACGAGGCTGTACCTATGGTCTTTCTTAATGATATTATTGAAGTGGTTTGAATGTATGATACCATAGACTCAGATGTTTTATTAAGATTGAACTTGCACCTTGAGTCTCCAGTGGGTGGAGCACTGTTTGGGAAGAGAGGTATGTCACTTGCAGGGGTTGGGGATTGAAAGGGGATCTGGCAGTCCAGCCCTACTAGTGGGTAAAAACAGTGTGAAATTGGGCTGTTGGTACTTGCTAGCTATTTGGTGGTTGTTGGTACTTGCTGGCTGTTGATGGTATCTCTCTGATAGGCATTTATGGAAGTGAGGCAGCTTCTTCTGCCATTGATGGTGATTCCCTGCATTCTGTAAGCCTGAAATAACCCTTTCCTCCTATAAGCTGCTTTTGGTCATGCCCCGTCCCCAAATCTGAGAGCAACAATTATGCACCTATTTTTCCTGGCTTGTATGGTTTAGTCTGCCATCCGGGTCTGCACATCCTTTACATATCATATTGGTCTTCACTTATCTTTCTGTACAGTGCCACCTTCACTGATTAACTCACTGCCATGTATTCCTGTGGAACCAGAATTCCACCATTCAGTACAAGCATCTCTTTCCTGTTTTCCAGTATGGAATCGTATTCTTGCTTTATGATCCATGAAGAACAACTACAAGTGAACAAGAAGTGATAAGTCTGGGGTGGTAAGGAGGCAACGTGGGAGGAGGAACAAATGAGGAAAAGAGAGGGCAAGAAAAACAATAAATAAATTTGCTTGAAAACACCATAATGAAACCTATATTTTTGTTAATAAAATATGTACTATTTTAAGTTTGTGCAAGAACACAAGGAGAGTTCATATTTTCATGACAGTGAAATTTCTTATTTAATAATATTGCATACTTATGATTTTTTCACATTAAATATATAGTTTTATTCATAATTTATTTTTGTTAAATTGTTATTTTGATGGATTTTTCTATTCTTTTTATTTATTAAAGCATATTAAAACCATATGTATCTAAAAAAGTTATATGTGAAATTATTTAAAAATCCATGACTTTTTTAGTTAAATACATGATTGCTATATTATGTTTTTAAACACGTGTCTGGGCACAATATAAAGACTAAACTATGGTTCAAATGTGCTACAGTTAAAACAGCTGGGTTCTTTGGAGTTCTGACTGAATCAGTTTTCATTAACATGAATGCAAAAGTGTCATCCACTTTGAGGAAACTCCTTCACAGGTTCAGTTGACTATCAAGGTGATATGGTATAGCACATATCTCGGAGATTATGCATTTAGCATATACATTCTAATAACTGTATTGTCATCCTGCTGGAATGTAAATATGAGAAGTGTAGTTCTTAAAGTATCAAGTTCAATATCTAATATGTGAATGATATGAACAACAAATTAATATCAGAAGCAAATAGACATAAACACAATCTGACAGGTGATAATGATGAGTGGTTTCTTGTTATGTTATATTTTCAGTGTCTGGAGTGTTACTATTTCTCGAACACTGACCTTAACTTTTCATAGACACCATTTCACTAAACTCTTACCTCCAACTTCTGGAATGAGTAGTTCAGTCCATTTTACAGACAACGAGGAAGATATTTAATAACTTATTCTGTTTCTCGAGACCAGTGGGTCACACATCTGTCTCATTTTCAAATCCTTATCTCATTCTGTAGCAACCCCCTTTGTTTCTCCAAGATCTTAGAAAATCGTATTTTCCCTTTTTGTCATCCGATCATGTTGGCACGAACTGTTTCCTACAGATGCTAGCTCTATCTTTTTGTTTGGTTTCTTTCAGGAATTACAGTTTGAAAGGCTGACCCGAGAGCTGGAGGCTGAACGCCAGATCGTGGCGAGCCAACTGGAGCGATGCAAGCTTGGCTCCGAGACAGGCAGCATGAGCAGCATCAGGTACTGGGCGCTCTGCTCCCCGCTTTGCTGGGCTCCGAGTTGCCATTGAAAGTCATTGTGATGCGTGTCTCCTTTCAAACCCAGCCAGGGAACTGGAAGGCTCAGTCAGATGCTGGAAAGAAATTGTAACTGACCTGATTTAAGATGTTCAGAAGATGTCAGAAATGGCCCGATTTGCACTTGAAGCTCTTTTAATAAAATTCATACTTGCCCTGAATTAAAATGAGGCATAATTTTACACAAAGGGAGACTTTGCAGTCACCTTGTTGGGAATCAACAGATGCAAAACTGTGAGCTCTGGTTTAGCTTCCCAAAATGACCCACACCTCTAGGCTTTCGAGTTGAACGTACTGTTGTAACACTCATTGTTGGTCAGTGTATAATGTTATTAGAAAGTTGGCCTTGAAATATAAACCACACTCCATGGGTGAAAATATTTATTCATTCATGAATGGAAGTGATTATTGAGTTAGGCGTTGGTGGGAGATTTTTAAATATCTTTTTAAAAGCCTCAAGTCACTTAACCACAAAATAAATTATTCTAAGATCATGTTTTTATAAATGAGACTCTAAGGATGTGTGTGTGTGTGTGTGTGTGTGTGTAATAAACATATGTTGGGAGGATTCGTAGCTAAGGAAACAGTAGCTCTGTGGTAAATAAATTCCAACATCCCCATGGTTGAACATTACAGCAATTTATTTTTCATTGATTATAGACAAAAACAGGGTGAATGGACAAGGGCTGCTTCCTCTTAACAATGTGAGTTAAGGACCATTGAGCCTTCTACCTTAAGGCCCTTCCATCCCCCGTGGACTCATCCTTAACTACACTCATGATTCACCATAAGAGCCAGCACCATGGCCTGTCACAGGTGAAAGTCAGACAGGGACTCTGCAGCTGCCTTTGTCTGGATGTGAAGTCACGAGTTTGAGAGTCTCTTTGTTCGTTGCTCTCACACAAGAACATATATGTGGTCTCACTAGGCTTCTAATAGGGTTCTTCTCTTGGTTGAATGTGGTAAACCTTTAAATAGAAGTCTTTGCACCCTGTGTTGGTAAACTGGATTATCAACATGGATGGGATTTCATTCTTACCATCAATCATTATTTCAGGCATGTGGAAGTCTATTTGCATACAACCACATATCTGTATTTATCGGTGATGCCTCTCAATGTTGTGAACAAGTGTCTGAAAAAATCAAGCAACTTTGGGAGGCTTATTTTCAGCTCACAGTTGAGAGGAATGCAGTCCATGATGTTGGGGAAAGTACGTCAGTGAGATTGTGAGTGTATCAGCTGGTCACATTGTGTGCATAGCCTTCATGAAGCAGAGAGAGAGGGGATGGGTGGTACTCACCTTGCGTTCTGCTTTGTCACATGTTATTCAGTCAGAGACACCAGCCGGAGATGGTGCCACCCATAGTGAGGATGAGTCTTCCTTGTTTACTTCAGCCTCTCTGGAAACACCCTCAGAGACAGTACCAATGGTGTGTCTCCCAGAGGTGATCCCTAGTCCAGCCAAGTTGACAGTCAAGGTTAACGGTACTCTAGGGAGGTTGAAGGTGCCCCTAGGTCCAGTGTCATGCCATGATCCAGATCAGGGAAGGCAGAGCAGACAGACTGAAGCCTAGTAAACTGTGTTCACTTTGTGTCTATATGACTAACTCAAGAGAAATTAAATGTAGAGAGAAAAATAAGTATGAATCTACTTTATCATGCAGCTGTGTGTATCTCGAGAGCTTTGGGGTAAATCTTAACACCTTCTGAGAGCCTATGATGATTAGATTTTATAGGTGTTTGTGTACCACTGAATTGATAGCTATTTTGCTTTGTAGCCTGCTGTTTTACAATTATTCTGTCTATCTTTCAGCCCTGTTTCCAGTATTTTGGTGGAATGCTTACGTACATTGAACATCTTTTAATATACTTCACTCATCCCCCAGCTCCTGCCAGGAGCAGGTTTAGGGAACCATCATCTAGGGTCTCAAACCTGTTTTTAATTAAATCTGAAAGGAACTCTGAATCAAAGGCAATTCATCCAGTGACTAGCTTGTGCAAAATTAGGACAAGAGACCTAACTAAAGTTCATAACAGCCAATGGTGCCTGCTAGGGGACAGTGGCCATAGTGGCTTGTGTCATGGTGGAGGGTGCCCTTGACAGAGAGATATGATTCTGGAAAGTCAGTGAGGCTCACTTTAGCTATATTTAGCTTTCATTAGGAAAAGCTGTGTTTCACATGCTGCATGGTCCCACGACAACTCTAGGTGGTCTGTCTGAAGTTCCTGGCTCACAGCCCATGCCACATCATCAATAAATCTGTCCAAAATGTGTGTCAAATAACCTCATTGAGTGGAGATCTGCCTAGTTATTTTCCCTCGCCATGCATAATATCAGCCTTCATTAAGCTTGATCATTTTACATTTTAGAAATGTCTAATGTATCAACCTGCATTTGTGTACTGCAAACACTACAGCCTCTGAATCCTGCAGAGTTCCCACTGCTCTTCTCCTCTTCCTCTTATTCCTCTTCTCTCTTTTTTTTGTCATAACCTACTTGTTAGTTTACTTTCAGAAAGAAACCTTTGGAAATTCAAATCTTCATTAAAAGTGAGAAACTAACCTAGTTAACACATCAAAAGGGATACTAAAACAAAAATAGAATATCAGCATATCAATATATTTTTTCCAAAGGACGACAGTTGGTTTGTGATAATTCTGATGACAATTCATACCTCTTAGTGGGATACTAGAGGGTGGTGGGAAATTTTCTTAGAATAATTTTAAGAAATAAGTGATATTATCATGGCATATTTTATATAAAAGATAGGATGACATATATTTTGCATTTCCTTCTACTTTATTGGTGATAGAAATTCTCTCATCTGATATCTGATACCTTCTTCCCGATAGTCATGTTAGTATTTCAGATTTTAGGAAAAACATGTTTTTACTATACATTTATAAAAGTGCACTCCATAGTGATCCACTGAATAGTACGTTGGAACCCCAAGAATGGAGGAAGCACATCTATAAATAGGAGGATCCGCAGGATCTGTAGGTAGATCTGTAAATTCGACAAGAGGTCTGTAGATGGTAGATCTGCAGGTAGATAGGCCTGCAGGTAGGTAGATCTGCAGGTAGGTAGGTCTGCAGAGAGGTAGGTCTGCAGGTATGTAGATCTGCAGGAAGGTAGGTCTGCAGGTAGGTAGGTCTACAAGTAGGTAGGTGTACAGGTAGTTAGGTCTTCAGGTAGGTAATTCTACTGGTAGGTAGATCTGCAGGTAGGTAGGTCTGCAGGTAGGTAGGTCTGCAGGTAGGTAGATCTGTAGGTAGGTAGGTCTGTAGGTAGGTAAGTCTGCAGGTGGGTAGGTCTGCAGGTAGGCAGATCTGCAGGTAGGTAGGTCTGCAGGTAGGTAGATCTGCAGGTATGTAGATCTGCAGGTAGGTAAGTCTGCAGCTAGGTAGGTCTGCAGGTATGTAGATCTGCAGGTAGGTAGGTCTGCAGGTAGGTAGGTCTATAGGTAGGTAGGTCTGAAGGTAGGTAGGTTTTCAGGTAGGTAGATCTGGAGGTAGGTGTGCAGGTAGGTAGGTGTCGTAGTCAGTCATACGCTGCTGGGATGAATCTTCAAACCAGGCACAGTTTATGGGAGGAGAGTTTTTTGAAGCTACAGAATCAGTTAAAGTTCCTTAATAGTGAGGGAGGCTGGCCCCCCTTTCACAGGTCCATCACCCACCCGCACCACACACAACAGCAAACAGGCAGGAACCAAGGGAGAGAAATCTCCTTCCCCTTTATACAGTCTTCGTGTGGGGTCTCCCAACCCTATCCCAGACTCAGTGACTTCCTGAGTCTCTGTAATTTCCTTCCTGCACTGCCCACACAGGAATGGATGCTCATTTCTAGCTCCTCTGAGCTTCCCATCCTGCTCCATACTGAGAGGCTGCCTTCCTGTGAACAACATCAGAGACCCAGCCTTACTAAAGCGATCAAGTTGACAACAAAACTTAACCATCACAGTACAGTAGGTCTGTAGGGGTTACTGCAGCAGAGCCACACCTGTACTCAAATACCTGCTTTTAAGTGGTTTTGAATAGGATTGTTATCTGTTAAACTCATCTCAGACTTTTCTGGTTATCAGAGTGTCCTTAGCCATCTGGTTTCTTTCATGAGAAATACTGTATTTTTTACTTCTTCATTGCCATAACCAAAATACCTGATAGGAACAACTTAAACAGGCATTTATTCTGTTTTAGTTGGCAAGGGTTTCATCTATCATGATGCGGGAGTGATGGTGACAGGTCTATGAGAAGGAGGCTCCTCACCCCATAATGGGTAGAAATGAGAGATACAGAAGGAGCCCCGGGGCTGACTATACTTGTCAAGACCCACTTTCAGTAACTTATCTCTTCCAGAATATTCCCTACTTCAGAATGGTTTGATCGCCTTCCACAAGACAAGTATACCATCAACTTGGAAATAGTGTTTATAAAATGAGCCCTTGAGGGGTAATTCAAACCATGACAAGAACAGTCCTAGTTTAAACTTTAACTCTTTGCTATTCTGGCTGTACTCACCCAGTCTCTTTTCAGACAGAACTTTAAAGCTCTTGGGTCCTTATTAACTTGTTGCAACCTGAATGTTTAGTTTCTTTCTGGTTCCCATCATCACCGAGGCCTGAGTAAGAAACATTAAACAGAGAAATTCTTTATTAGGAGTCATCATACAAAAATTTGGGGTGTCCTTAAAAGCAATGGAGTCTTTCTCCATTATTGGGTGGGCAATAAGGCAGGACCTAGGGTGCTTGATGCTCAATCACACAAAGCTTCCACTGAATTAATTGCTTCTGGGTTCTTGTTTTAGGAGTTCAAAGAATGACATTCACATGCCTTAGAGAATTAATTTCAGGAATATTTTATTATAGAGATGATAGTAGAACTTAAGTGAAGGAAGGAATGTGGAGGGCATGCCCAAAAGGAGTAAATAGGGTTCAGGAAAATGGAAACACTCACCTAAAGACCCAGCAGATTGGGTTCTTTTATGGCCTGGATGGGAGCTAACCTATCCAACCCTTATGTCAAGCTTCTTGAAAGTGAATCAAGTTTTCTGGGAAAGGGGCAATATTCCCAGGAATATTAGTCCTCCAAGAAGTCTACATCCTCTTCTAGGAAGGGGAACTCCTTTAGGGAAGAAGAGAGGAGGAAAGGCCAGACCCTTATGACAAATCTGTTATTTAGCAAAGTGAAGGATCTCTTCAGCAGGAAGGGAATGGGGGTGACACAGGCTCTCCTTCTACAGGCCCCAGGACATTCTTGCTTTCAGCTACTTTCAGTTTAGTTTTGGGAGGCCTGGTACTGCTAATCTGCCTCAGTTATGATCAAGCTCTTCTTGGTCGTATCCCCTCCCCTGTCTCTGATCAGTAATGACCTGGCTCATTGCCACCACCACCCCCCAGCCTTCTATCAGACTCCAGCACTCTCAATGAGATCTCGGTCTGGCATTGAGCTGAGTCCTCAGTACTTGTCCAGGTTGAGAATCACGTGTTGCTCCTCCAGGCCCCATGGTCTGGGGACCTTCCTGAGAGTCTGTGCCTTTGTCCAGACTCCACAGACCCTGGAACAATGCTGTAACTTCCTTCTCTCTATAATCAGCTAGATCAATCCTCTGCCTGTTAGGCTATTAATCTACATATGTATAAATCTGCCTGAGAAAGACACATTTCAGATTCTGTAATTTCCTGAATATTCCACACTCTCCTATGTCAGTAACTATGATCATGTGACCCTTTCTTCTGAGAATCTCATAACTCTAGTTTGGTTGCCTCTTCCTATGTCTTTAGTCAGTAAGCAGAGTGCCTATATCCTTTTTAGCATCTTTTTAATTGGTCCAACTATGAAGAAAGGTCAGTTCCCTGGATCTTTCTACAAGTACTCTGTTACAACTGAAGGCTTTCTCAAGTGCTATTGAAAACTTAAGAACACCTAAGTAGGTGCTTAATTCCAGTGCTTGATTTCTATGGCCAGCAAAAACACAGTGGAGAGATAGATACTTCAAGTCGCAGGTGGATCTGTCTTAGGAACTACCCTAAGAGGACATCTAGATTTGGAAAACTGATGTTGATGATGGTGAGAAGTGTGATAAACAGTTATTCTTCCTGTGGCCCAGTAAGCTTTGAGAATTTGACAGATCATCACATTAAAGCCAAGACATGACAAGGTAGGAAGGCTGGTTCTTAGAGTTCTTTGAGAGGACGTAACTGTAGGGGTCTTGCTGCATTTGCTATATTGAAGAAAGTAAGCCCAGACTGGGGAGGGGGACAATAGATACAGACAGTGTTGGTGTGGCTGTTCTTGTGGAAGATTGCCTCTTGGGGTCCTTGGGGATTCACTGAGGGAATTCCTTCTGTAGATATGTGAAAATAACCAAAAGAAGGAGCTTTAACATGTTTAGTTTCCAACAGCAAGAAGGTGAACCATAACCAAAGTCCAGCAGAGCCATAGCACCTACTGAAGGCAGTAGGTAGTGATATAACACTGATGAAAAACAAAACAAAAATCCAGGTAACAGTTCTGATTACATACTCTGTAGTTTTGCACACCATCCATCCAGCCCTGGAAAGCCCTTGTGGACAGAAAGGTCTCAGGAAGCATCTGAACAGCATACAAGTGTTGGATTATTCAAATCTGTGGCCCTCTGACAGGCAATTTATCTGTTTAAGGCCTTGGGGCACAGGAATGGCTGTCTCATTGACGGATTGCAGGGTAAGTGCTTGTGCTCGGTGCAGGTTGTATGAGGAGAGAAACAGGTGAGAACAGAGATCTGAAATGGATTTAAATACAGAGACATTTATTTTCTCAGTCAATATAAAGTCTGATGGTAAGACAAACTTATATTGTGTCTTAATAACATCATGACCTGTGTCAACCTCTCTTGGACTTCCCTGGCATTTCAATGATGGCTCACAGCAACATGATCTCAATGAGGGTTACAGAATGATAGGGGAGGGAAGAGTTTCGTATATTCTGTCTCCTTCTGTGGCCTTATACACACACATGTAAAAATATGCAGAAAGATCAGATGGAGAGCTATATAGTATTTAGGTAGACACAGCTGTGTATATCAACATACAGATCCCCAGAATGTCACTTGCCTATTGCTTTCACCCACCTACAAGGTAAGTAAGATTTCTCACATTATATGGCTGAGGGGACAGGCTTGAGATTTTCAGTGTCATTTCAGGATGAAGACCTGGGTTACAGTTCAGAACTCCTTTTTCTTCAATTCTCAGCTATAACTTTGCCCTTCTATGTATCTGACTTATTTCTCACATCTAAAAATATTGACATTTATGGTTGTTCCTTTCCCTATCAAAGGTGACTAATCTTTTGGCTTCTCTGGGTGACTTGCATTGGACCCATGTATTATGATTCCTTTCAAACAATGTCCTTGTCATTCCTATAGTTATGGCCTTAATACAGTGCATGCCTTGCAGCTCA
The DNA here is from genome assembly GCA_004024765.1 of Zapus hudsonius. Lineage (NCBI taxonomy): Eukaryota > Metazoa > Chordata > Mammalia > Rodentia > Dipodidae > Zapus > Zapus hudsonius. The sequence goes on from PVHP010012267.1 coordinate 16,829, forward strand.
ATATAAGGCTAAATCAGCTAAATGGTGAATGAAGTTCCAGGAAATGGAGTCTTGAATTATATACCTTTTATCCATTACACATCTCTGAAACTAACCAACTCCTCTAAGAATGTCTGGCCATTACTTCATCTTTGGTCATTATTTTAATGATTCTTTGATTTGTTTAGAAATGATATCTTCACTTTTTATTTATTTGACTTTCCTATGTCAGTACGTATGATCTCGTGATCCTTTCTTCTGAGAATCTCCTAACTCCTAACTTCCTGGATTCCAGCCTCTGCTATTACAGAAAAAAAAAAGTGTTCTTTGGAATTTTTATTGAGACAACTTTCCTCAAACCATGACTCATCCAAGGATTCCAGATACGAATATCCCTTCAGTAACTCACAAGTTCTCAGCTTGGTCCCAGGCTGATAGCTGATAAAACATTTACTGTTGATTATGGCATGCACAGTCCCAATGTTCCCGCCATTTCTTCTTGTTCACAGTCGATTTGATTCCATAGGTGTTCATGTGAAGGGGTCTCATGTCTGGCATTAGGTCATGGAATATAGCAAAGCTGACGTTAAGAACGGGAGTTTATCCAATAGGTCTGACTTAATCGTACAACCCCTTTAAATCTAAGTGTAGAGGTCAAATAAAGTCAGTCACAGTTATTTGAAACAACTGAAGTTTTCTCTGTTGCCTTTGAAAATGAAGTGGACTATTCAATCCACATTTCAGGTGGCATAAACATCCTGAGACAGAACCAGAACCAACCACCAGAAAGAAGACCAGAATCTCTATTTTATAGCCTAAGAACATGAATGAAATTAGATATGTAATGCTCCCCAGACTCCTTCAGAAATGAAAGCAGCACTATAAAAATTTTCCAAATAGCCATATAAAATTCTGACCAGAGAACTGGACCATGCATCGACATCACAAACATTATTAAACAGCCAGTTTAAAAAGTGGGTGCTGGGCTGGAGAGATGGCTCAGCGGTTAAGACACTTGCCTCCAGTGCCTAAGGCCCTGGGTTCAGTTCCCCAGTGCCTACATAAGCCAGACCCACGAGGTGGTGGACCTGGTTCTCTCTCTGTTTCTGTATCTCTGCTTGAAAATGAATAAATAAATATTCTTTTAAAAGTGGGTGCTGAGTTAAGCTGCTGAGTTTGGAGTAACTGATTATACAGTGACAGAAAACTGATAGAATTCTTTTTAATTGGTCTTATTAGATTTACACTGCAACAAACTAAAAACTGTTCTGAATATATGACGATATATATTTCTTAATTTTAATGCACTTATGCACAGACCCAGAAATTAATGTGTAATCTTGTTCCTAAGAATGAGAGTAATGGCTGAGTAGAGAATTTTTAAAAAAGTCTCTCCATTTTGATACTACATGTATCCAAGACGGCTTTGTTGGATAGACTTAAAAAATTCACAGTGTAACAAATCAACACATTAATGACCAGTATTTGGTGGGGTAACACGAGTTAAATAGCTGCTTACTTTATGTCGAATTGAAATGCATTTGCAAGGAAGTTCATCAAGTTTTCTTAAGTAAATCACGAGAATATGTTTTCCCAAAGTAGGATGTATTGTCTATTTTTTTTATTATCTTGTAGATCTGATATTTAAGCAAGTAGTTACATTTATTTTTTTAAGTGAAAAAGGAAAGCAAATGACAAATGTTTTATTTTGGGAATTAAGCATCTAAGATGGTGAAGTAGTTCCTTTAATGTTTTTCCCTATAAATAAAGGTTTTCTTATATGCAACTATTTCTGCACAGCCATACATTGCCAGACACATTTACCGAGTGTGAAAACCACCCTCAACCACTGTGTCATAGACTCTTGCTAAGATAATGGCATGCTGCTAGCTAGGAAAAATCTATCAGAGAGCCTTTGATTACATTCATTTTTCTAGAAGTTTTATTAAGTGTTTTCTGTTTTAAAATTAGAAAGTAGCTGCTAGGTCTTATGTGCTTTGTTCTCATAGGAGAATACCACAGGCTGGGTATTTAGGAAGAAGAGAAGTTTATTTCTCACAGTTCTGGGAGCTGGGAAGTCTTAAGATCAAGGGACCAGCACATGCTGAGATGCTTCTTGCTGTCCTCACGGAGGAGAAGGAAGAAAGAGGCCAAATCCTTCCCAAGAGGCCTTTTGAAAGCAGCGTTAATCCATTCACAATAGCAGGCTCCAGTGACCTAAATCCGCACCGTTAGGCTCCACCTCCCACTGCTCTGGCATCAATTATTAATCCAACATATGAGTTATAGGCAAAGCCATTCAAATAGTAGCCATACCTGGGCTGGAGACTTGCAATGTCTGAAAGATCTAAAGGACCACATTTATGTCTTTAAGCAAGATGATGAGCGAACACCCAAGGGTTTCAGACAATAAAATTCTGAATTTAAAGAAAAGAAGAAGATGACAAGCTTATTGACTTGGTTCCCAAAGTCGCTGTTAGTGGCCATTTCCGAAGCCTTTTAGACTCTATGCTTCATTAAAAGAAGAAAATAAAATAGAGGGACCATAGATATACTTTGGTGATTGTTTTCCTGAACTGACAAATTTGCTTAAAAAGTAAAAGGACATTTCTTTTTTTAATGTAAATTACAGAACAAAAGTGTCACAAACATTCCTAATTTTCTAATGCTGCTTTATGAACTATTCTTTTAACACCACAGCCACCAACACCCAGTTTCCACTTAGGTTTTGAGTCAGGTCGTCTCTATCCTGAACTACTAGGAACCTGACAGCTATTGATCAGTTACCAAGGCAGCTCTTGTCCATGGACTCATCTTGGCCCTCCCAGTAATAAGCCACCCAAGTCTTTCTCATCTGGGCTCCAGTCCAAGGTCCCTCTATGGAGCCAACTCCATAACTTTAGTTAGCATCTCACAGTATTTGACTCCCCTAATTCAGAAGCTGCCTCCTTGCTATTGGTGAGGACCTACAGTAAACTTGATTCAATCACTGGAGGTAGACATGTATCCATCCTCTGTTACCTCTACTGGTCTCTCTGTCATTTATCCAGGGCAGAGACTAGGGTACAAACCAACAAAGTGGTCAGGAAACAATGACTAACAATAACTGTCCAACCATTGTTGAATGAGTAATACGTGAATAAATTATTGAATACATAAAATATTCCTTACTATTGTTACTGCACTGCTATTGCTATTTTTGTGTGCAGTATCACCAATCTCATTATCTATCATTATTACCACCCTTTATATAATGGAATATACTGTATGACTTTTTCAAATTATGTCTTCATAGATGGTATTGTCATGCACTGCCCATTACATTTCAGTCAATATTTAGACACCTAAATGATTCTGGTCCAATAAGATTTTATCAGCTAGTGATGTTGTGGCTGTCTCTCAGTTTGTGTAAGCATGTGCTATGATGTTTGCATGCTTACAGTGCCAAAATTTAATTAGCTATGCATTTCTAACAATACATTCTTGTTGCTAAGTAATTCATGATTGGGTGTATGTATCTATGTAAACATTGTATAGTTATATATAGTATGTTATACATAGTAAAGAGCTACAGTATATGAAACATAATATACTTTCCTGATATTTCCAGATCAGAAGGCAACTTTTTGTACTATTTTGTGAAAGTTGCTTATTAAAGTGATATTTAATATCACTGAATTTTAGGATCAGTCATTGTGTTATATTCTTGTATGGAATTATGGTTGTCCTAGGCTTACGTTCTTTTTGGCTGAATAAGATAGCTGTAGTAGTTTTAACAGTCATAGCAGCAATGATTTAATGGTAATTAATTACAACATTAATTTCCACAGACCAGGTGTAATTCTGAATGGTTTGCATAGATAATACCATGTACTCTAATAGCTAAGTCTTAACTTTCTATTTTGTAGATTAAAACATCGTGGTGGAAGAAAACTCACTTTCCCAAATCTAAGTGTCTCTACATTGATTTTTTGAGCCCAGATGTTATTATTCCCAAATGCATGGGCTGTGCCATGTACCCTGTCATCATTGACTCTCGGCCAGTGTCTTTAATCATGTAATAAGCAATCAGAAGTATCCGTCTCCAGTCCATTTTTACCTATGGAAGAAAAACTTTCTTTGCCTCATCTTGTCCATTTTCCCCACTTATCTGCCATAATAGTTATAATTATCTTGAGATTGTTCCCCTGAACATTCATCTGAGAATTAATTATTCTTACACAAAGTGGATAAAGTAGCTAATAGCAGATGTTATCGTTATTATTAAACACATAGTAAAGGTTCAGTATTCTCTTGAAATTTTTTAATTTTCACATATAGTCCATGGTGAATGGATGATTCTACTATATCTAATTTCTATAAAAAGCACATTTTTCTAAATTTCAATGAGAATAGAATTTCCAGTAACTTTATGTAGGTTTTAAAGTCTGAAAACTCCATGCTTATAATTACTTGATCTATTTCTCATATGAAGAACCAAATAATAGACTCTGTTTCATACTCTGGCTAAAAGCTGAAAGATGGACTGGGGATGTTTCACACTAAGATCACTAACAATCTTCCAGGTTTTTTGTTTGTTTGTTTGTTTAATGTGTTTTATGAAGGACTACTGAGGGTTCGCCCTGTTAGCACTCCTTGTGGTACAAAGCTGAGTAGGCATACTTCCTGACCTCTAGAGATTCATAATTATTCCTGTAGATGATAGATAGATAGATAGATAGATAGATAGATAGATAGATAGATAATAGATAGATGGATGATAGATGATAGGTAGATGATAGATGATAGATAAATAGATAGATAGATGACAGATAGATAGATAGATAGATAGATAGATAGATAGATGATAGATAGATAGATAGATAGATAGATAGATAGATAGATAGATAGATGATAGAAAGAGAGGTGCAGGAGTGGTTTCAGAAGAGGATCCATACAGGCCAAGGACGTAGAACCATGAAAGTGAGTGGAGTGAAGGAATGTTTGAAGGGTTTCAGTGAGGGTGACACAGGCTAGTTTGGGGTGCATGGTTTTGGGACCAGGCCAGTGGCATGGCCTGGTCTCATGCTTATCTCTTCTGTGAGCAGCCACGCATATCAGGCTTCAGACTTTGGGTTTGTTTCAGTGAACAAGAGGGCACCAATGGGAATGGATGGAGCATACTGGCCATCAGCACAAATGAGAGAGTGGGCCTCGTCCAGGAGAGAGATCACAAAAATGAAACAAAGATGGTCAACACGAAGTCTAAAGGAAGCCAAGGTTTCTGGACACTCAGTTGAGTCAGATGAAATAATATAGGATTGAGAAATCACTATTTATTTAAAATCTTTTTACTTCTTTGGGTGCGTGTATATGTGTCTTTATGTGTGCATGAGCATGTGTGTACCACCGTGTTCACATGGAGGTCAAAGGGAAGCCTCAGGGTGTTGGTCCTTCTACTTCCACCTTCTCTTTGAGACAAGGTTGCTCCCTCCCTCCATCCCTCCCTTCCTTCCTATCTCCCTAGAAAGACCAGTCTAGAAGCTTCTGGATTCACCTTGCTCTTCCTCCTATTGTTTCTGTTACCTTGGAATTATAGGTTCAGGCTCATGGGCTACTTTACAGCTCTTTACTAGGTGCTGGGGACTGCTGAGCCGTATCCCCAGCCCCTGTTCAGAATATTTTAAACCCACTTAGTGAGCTAAACCAATACCCTGAGATTAGCTTTCATCACAAGCTTTACGCATAGCCGACACGGACTCTGATTTGTTTTACTTCATCATGTGTGAATGTATTCTAATTCCCTTTTATCCAGGAGAAGCTATTGCAGAGTTTTAAATTTAAGAAATTGCTGTGTTAGCAGCAGGCAGCAAAAATGTTGCTTAATTTCTTGACAGTAGAGCTGTATTCAGAAGCCCCCGTCTTCTCAAACATCTGTTTGCTTAGTACCTCAGGAGCTGAGGAAGTTTAAAAATTGCCACCCATTGTTGCTTAGTCTTATGCACTTATTTGAGAATGTAACTCTCAGCAAGATTTGATTGAAAAGATCCTATCCAAGGAACTGACTGCCAACTCTACTCAAAACTTAGCAATTAACCTCTCTCTAATGTGCAAACTATGGGGTCCACCTGTTGAGAACTCATTATCAGTTTGGCATGCCTCATTTATGATAAATAATTGAAGTGTACCTTTTGGGACTCAAATGTTGCCTGCTACACTATGATTGTCCAACAAATATTTGTGCTTTCCTTCTTTCATTTAAGGAGGTGATGTAGGGTGATGGAGGAGACAGGAGTTTGGAATCTTTCACTTTTGTTACTAACTGTACACAACTTGGAACTGTTCAGTTCTTTTGAAATGTCTCTTAACTATGTGAATTTGGGAGAATATTCAACTTAGAGGATTGTTGCACGTTTATATATATATGGAAATATATAGACAATTATATATGTCATATATATAATCTCATAGTATAGTGTTCACTGAAATAATATTCAATACATGTGGGCTGCTCTTAACATATTACTTAATTTCTCTAGACATTATAATGACAAATTTTGTGTCATTATGCATATATATGAATAAATAAATATATACACACAAAATACCTTTATTTTCACAGAAAAACCTATATCTTCTTTTATTTTTATTTTTATTTTATTTAGTGGGAAATTATGGCTGGCAAACTAAAGGCATAGTCTTCTGACTAGGTCCACTTTCTGCCAAGAATACCAGATTGCAAGATGTGTTTTGTATATGGGTAATATGTGTCATATTGCCAAGATGCATGGGCATATCACACTCTACTGCAGGCAAAAATCTCACCAGTGTGACATTTTGTTACCTCATAGTTGCTCAACATTACTGCAATCTTGAGGTCTATGCTGAATTACTAAAAATCTTTATTTAATTCCCTTGCAACCCAATACTTAAAAAACAATGCCTCAGAGATTAATGAGGGAATATAGAAGATCCTACTACTGAAACCACAGAATTGGTAGGGTTCTTTAAAAGCCTAAATATTTGAGGGATTATAAAAGCTAATGGAATTCTCTGGGAATTGTTCCAAAAATTGAAGTCTGTATGGTCATGTGGGTATGAGCTGAGGTCAACCATGGAGGGAAAATCTACATGGGTTGTGATGTCCTCTATTTTGAAGAAATGGGATGCAAATGCACATACATTCATCCATCCATTCATAAGCATGCATCACTCTGTTCATCCATTCATCTACCCATGCATCCAGTGCATATAAGTTATGGGTATACCATTTGCCTCACATTATGATGGACACTATAAATGTGGCTTTTAATGGCAACCAAGTACCTGTCCTCATGCATCTCACAGGCTCAGGACCATGAGGGAAAGTACTTGATTTAGCATGGATGTTAAAATTCTTACGGGGTTATAAAATCTTCTCCTATGCCTCCATAACAAAGTGTATATTGGGCTGATCTTTATGTGTATATGATCCCACTCTCACCTAAAACCAAACAACAAGGGTAAGATCCAAAATTCAAAGGAGGGAATTAAAGTAGCACAAAACATTTAAACTGCCCTTTAGGGTGGGGTTATAGACATATTTTAAGCTTACCCTTGACCATTCCAAATAGCTATTACATTGATGGATAACCTAGCATTCCAGAGGAAAAAACTTAATCAGAAACTAGTATTTTTATGTGCAAATCTTGGAGTCAGAACAAAGGAATCATAATCTAATGAAGAAATAAAACTCCATAGAACAGTTGAGTGGGTTTAAAGAAATACAGAAAACTTCAAACTAAGGGGATTTTTATGTAATAAAATATAAAGGAAGTAGTGGTGGGTCTGTCAGAGGATTGGAGTTGCCAATTTTCACAGAAGATTAAAAGTGCTTCATTTCCAGGGAGAATTCTTTCATTATAAATCAGAAAAGCACAAAAGGAAGTTAATCTCTGAGATATGATAGGATACTTCCAAATAAATGTATTCACTTGTAGTCTACTGAAGTACATGCTATTTTTTTCAAAATATTATCATTTGTTATAGAGCTTTAATTATAAAGTGAAAATGATTTATGTAAAATGATGCTATATAAATATAATTTTCAGAAACAAATCTTATATTTTAAGATAGTGGCATGCATAATGTTGCAGTCAGCTATTTAGTTGCTGCATGGAAAGAACCCAAACAAAAGCGGCTTGTGTAGGAATGGATTTATTTGGTTTACAGCCTTGAGGGGAGACTCCATCCTGGCAGGGAAAATGACGGCATGAGCAGAGGGGTGGACATCACCTCCGCCACAGCACTGGAAATAGCAGCAGGAAGGTGTGCCAAATACTGGCAAGGGGGAGCTGGCTTATAACCCCTAAATCTACCCCCAACAACACAGCTCCAGCGAGGTTGTAAAACCCAAACTGCCATCAGCTGAGGATCTGCCACTTATAAAACTTTCATTTGTTTGTGGGGGACACATGGAACACACTATTGCAGGATGCCCCAGGACCCCACAAACTAATAATTTACATTATATAAATACAGTGTGTTCTTAAGTCCCCACAGCTTTCAACTGAGTCACAATACCAAAAAATAAACCTGTAATGGCACAGAACATTTACACTGCAAAAGATAAGATGAGGCATGGCAAAAATCAGATTGATCCAATACACAATTTAAAACAAGCAGGGCACCATCAATCTCTAAGTTCAATGATTCTAACCAATAATAAGTCTCTTGGAGATTTGATTCCACCCCTCCAGCTCAGCTACTCACAGTCCAAGAAAATAGTCCTGGCATCTTATTGGGTCTCCATTGCAACCCCAGTTCATCCTCATGGCTCCATTGGGCCTCTATGCGAGCAATCTAGCACACCTGCTTCATATTGCTGATGGCCATTTTTCAAAAACAAAACTCTGCTGCAGATCCAATGATCCTCCCTTCCTGCATTTGCTCCACTCCACAGAACCAGCTGGGCTATTGACTTGTTAATCCAGGGGGAAATAAAGCATTCAGGATCCTTACTTCAAAGAGGCCTGCTGTTCCAATGCAGGTCAACTGGTCCAATCTCAATGGTTGTAATCTCTCAATCAATTGCAGGTGAATGGGCAGCAATTTCAGCCCAAGGGTCTTTTCTTTTTCTGTGCCATCTCCATCTCACACCAGTCCATTGCCATGCAAAGCAACCCTGCACAGGTTCTCAGGACACAGACAGGCAGAACACAGCAAGCCTCTCACACAAACTGCTTCTGGCACAGTCATGAAAAAGTTCTTTCTCACCCTCATAAACCAAACCTCACAGACCATAGTTCTTACTTCATTCACATCTTTTAACTCTGACCAGGATGGTCCATCAAGCTGAATTTACATCTGCAAGGCGTCTCTCAGCACAAGGTTTAAAATCCTTCCATATTCCTCCTGCAGATCACTTCCAAAAGCCCAAAGCCACAAGATCAGGGTTCTAGCATCAACAGACCCCACATCTTCTGGTACCAAAACTATTGCAGACAACTTTCTCTGTTGCTGTGCAGAAAGAACCCAAGCAAAAGCGGCTTGTGGAGAAATGGGTTTATTTGGCTTAAAGATTCCAGAGGAGATTCTACCCTGTCAGGGAAAACGATGGCATGAGCAGAGGGTGGACATCACCTCCGCCACAGCACTTGAAACAGCAGCAGGAAGGTGTGCCAAACACTGGCAAGGAGAATCTGGCTTATAACCCCCATAAGCTCACCCCCAACAACACAGCTCCAGTGAGTTTGTAAAACCCAAACTGCCATCAGCTGGGGATCGATCATTCAGAACACATTTGTTTGTGTGTGGGGGACACCTGGATCAAACCATAACACATAGTTTGTATACAGTACAATATAGTATATACAGTGTGTAGTATTTCTAATTTCATAACTTTAAAGGAGTACCACAAAATTCTGACCAATAATTATTGGTGACTCTATGTGTCCCTCCCTCATCATTCCCAAATTGGGTCACAGATTAGTACATTTCTTTTTAATTTCCTATGTGTTAATTCTCTACAGTTCTTTTTATGTACCCACACTTATGTATCCCAACATACAAAGGATTTGATTTTCCTGGGTTTTTTTTCAAATATCACATAAATGTTATATGTTCTTTGCAATCTACTTTTTTAACATGAGATCTACATTTCTTGGCTTCCCCTGTGTTGGCATGGATGCTGGCATTTTTATTTATTTTTCCTACTCCATCACACATATATATATATACATATATATACATACATACATATATACATATATATGTGCATATATATGTTGTTTCTGCAGAACATTTTCAGGGCTTGCAGGTTTTCTTTCTGTAAACATGTTTGGGGATGTTGTTCTATAGACTCATTATGTGCAAGAAGTCGTTCCCTTGTGCATGCAGAGAAAAGCATCTGCTGGCTTGGAGCAATGGAAAAAAATCTCTGAATTCTTTCAAGAGTGGTAGGTACAGAATGTCAAAAAAATAGTTGCACAAATTTAACACTCCTGTCAGCAAGGGCTCATCCTTTGCTTGGTGTACTTAACAGAGTTTAACGTTTCCCAAATCATTTTTCTGTTCTTACACATTTGGTAGAGTAGAACCTTTCATTTCCCCAATTTCTTCACTAATATAATACTTTGCACATTTATTAGTCATTCATATACTTATAAATTCCTGCTCATTTATTTTGCACATTTTTTCTAATACTTGCTTTTTGCTTAGATATTTTCATTTTCAATCTACTCAGATACTTAATTTCATATTACTTCCATATATTACAGCTGTTTCTTTTGTCAACTTCTGTGTGGTCCCTTCATGGAGGAAGAGCATTGTTTGTGTGTTTTCTTGCTTCTCTATTTTCATCTTGGGGTTGGAGATAAACTGAGTTTGCTTCCTAGGGAAACAGTCTCCCACTGACCTTCATCCTTAGCCCCAGAAACATTTTTTAATACTTCTAGGTTATTTGAATAGTTCTTCTCATTAGTTATGCTTTTGAAACTGGTTTCATGATGATTTAAATAATTTAAAGAATTAAAGCAACTGAAATAATTTTGTGTGTTTTATTTTATTGCAAAATTACCTTTTATATTGAGATCTCTGAACTGCTTGTAGTCTACTGTTTTCCAACTCAGAACATCAAGATAGTTTCAATTTTCTTTTTATTTTTTTCCATATAGACCACTGGTCATGTTCACATCTGCTATTTTTTTCATAAACTGCAGTAGCTTCTTTAGTCAATCAAATTTTTGAGGTTGTGTGGTGTACTTCCAGGAAATTGCAGCTTTATGTCCAACTCTCCCCATTCATGATGTCTTTAAAAATGTCTCTCAATCAGATCTAGACACGAATCTATGCAGGTTTTAAATTGTTCTTTGTTTCATTCATCCCTAGGATGCTTGTATGATCCTTTGTGGGAAACATTTATTTTATTTTTTTAGATAAATGTTTCAATGTATAAGGGCTGAGGCTGCTTTATGTGCAACCATCTGAGAAACTGACAGATGAATTCCCCACGTGGAAAGCCAGGAGGGCTATTTCTCAGGCCGACTGGCTGCTTATCGCTATGGTCTTGAACTTTCTCCAGTTTTCCAATAAGATGAATATGTCATTTATAGCTCCGTTTGTTCACTTTCAAACCTGCTTTGGGCTGTTAGGTTATTTCTTTCAAATTTACATTTTCCCTTTATATTATATATAGTAAGTTTTATTTCTTCATATTTTTTGACTTTGATAATTTACTCCCTTCAATTTTCTTTGCTTAGATCTTCCCTTTATTGTTTTTCCCAAAGATGTCTTTTGGAGGTGGATTTTCTCACTTTTAAGGCTTCTGATTACAGAATCATGTTCCTTAAAATTATGTATGGAACTAATAAAAAGCCGGGTTTTAATATATGGTTCTTATTCAGCCAGTACAAATGGGAGCTATGACCTATGTTCAGGATTCCCAGTGCCCATGTGTGCCACATGGCCTGAATTCCCAGGGCTTTGGTTAGAGTCCGAGGATTTTTAGAGCAAGCTGACTAGCTACACTGAGCCAAATCCGCGAACTTTGGGTTCAATAGAGAATCCATGGCTCAGTAAATAAGGTGTAGAGTGATCCTGGACACCCAGTATAATCTCTGCTCTCCACATGAACACACACATACATACACGTGCCCCCCACACATACGTGTGCACACCACACCCAGATAGACACATGAGAAAATTCAAGTCTGCCTGTGAAACTTCTCCCTCCAAATGTTAGCCTCTCTCTCCTCTTGTTGCTGGTTTTCCAAGACACACCTAAGGTGGGTGCCTGGTGATGTTTAATCAGTTTTCTTATAAAGTGACATGAGGTTGTGGTTGATCGGTTGACAAAGATTAAAAACAGAAGCCCTTTTTTCTTATGTTTATTAAGAAATTGTCTAAAGTAAGACTTGTATGGTGACCTTTGCATTTTGAAAATCAGAAATATAATCACATGACTAGATCACATGCATTCTATAGAGAATATTATTTATACATACCATTTCCCCACCTTCCGCTTATCAAAGCAGGAATCCACATGAACATAATTAAAATGTCAGTGACAGATACTCACAGAACACTTGACATCACTGGCTGGCTTATTTCACCAAGTCACATTGGCTGTAGTAACCATTTTATCATGTAAAAACCCATAATTCTCCTTTTTGAGAACTTGCCCTCAAAATAAAGACCCACTTGTGGAATAATTTGTTCCAAGGACATTTGAAATAAAGTGTACAGCCATTCTTTATTTTAGAATTCTTCATTTCTTTATACTTTCAATGAAAGTTGTTTTTTTTTTTCTTTCTCTTGCTCTAGTAGGAAGTAGGTCTTTGTAGCAAGACAGAGGTTTCAGATGAGGAATTGACTCAGTTCATTACCAGGTATGAATCTTTATTTATTCTGAGATTGGAGTTGGGGTTGCCTGTGAAGAAAGTTCTCCCATTTCATGCTCTTGGCTGATAGAGACCTTTAAGAGATAAGGTGCAAAATTTTACTAAAATAAATTATACAAAATAAGGAGTTTCTTTTTCTTTTTTTTTTTTTCGAGGTAGAGTCTCGCTCTAGTCCAGACTGACCTGGAATTCACTATGTAATCTCAGGGTGGCCTTGAACTCATGGTGATCCTCCTACCTCTGCCTCCCAAGTGCTGGGATTAAAGGCGTGCACCAGCATGCCCAGCAAAATAAGGAGTTTCATTATGTCATTTCCATATGTCCTATGGTATACTTGAATCGTATTTCCCCTCTTCTTTCCTCTTTATACACCCCTCCCCCTCTTCTGTTTTTCTCTTATTCATCACGTAGTACTCAGAATTTCATGTCCTATCCCCCACTTCAGATTTTATTCCTGAGAGGAAACGTGATATTTGTACCTTGTGGACTTGTTAACCATTTGCTTAGTATAAAGATCTCTAGTTCCATCCATTTTCCTACAAACAATATGCTTTTATTCCTTATACATGAGCAAGACTTTACTGGGTGTTATACCCTCATCATTTGATGGGCACCTATGCTGAGTCCGTAATTTAGCTGTTGTGAAAAGCGTCTTGATTGACATGGGTATGCAAGTATTTCTGTTAGTAATCTGACTTTGATTCATTTGGTTCCAAAGTGAAAAGACTGCATCATATAATTTGATTTTTACAGAACCTCCATATTGACTTCCATTATGGCTGGACTAATTCACATTCCCACCAGCGGTGTATAAGTGTTCCTCTCCTCAACCTCTGCCCCCATCCCCACCAACATTTGTTGTGACTTGTTTTCTTAAGGATAATCATGCCAGCATGGAACCTCAGTGTAATTTTGGTATGTATTCTTAATGGAGAGGTGGGGGTCTTCAAGTTGACACACAGTTTGTACTCATTTGGGCAAAATAAGCAAACAAACCAAACTCCCTTCTATGAACACTAAGAGATTTACTGTAGATCTGGTTTGCATGGGGACTTGTTTAAAAATGCTTCTTCCAGAGTCAGTAGTGAGAAGTAGGTTTCCAGATATGGCTTCCGGGGATTTGGAGGTCTGCCTCACCAGAGCCCAGGATACTGAACTTTATAAATACCTCCACCTACTACCCCAAGGAATGTGTATTGTGAGAAGGTAATAATCAGTTGAGGTTACTTTTCAAGGTCAGATGTTACCTTAGCAAATGCAGACTTCTTCCTGTGTAGACAAACACAGATTCAAAGGGTGTGCACCTGCATGTACACATATATGTATAACACACACATGTAAACACACACATACACACATATACACACAAACACACACACACTGAGTAAAAATGAACAACAGTTGGATTTAAACATGAGCAGTATAGCCCTAGGTCTACTATTATAGCAATTTATCCCACTTCCTCTGAGTTCCCATCAACTCTTGGGAATAATTGGTAGCACTTACAGAATAATAAAACATGTAAGATACAAAGGCCGAGGGAGTTTCTCAGGAGGATGCATATACCACAGCCCAGGGTGAGGTGCCTGTCATCGCTCTGCTGGAAATTCATATCTGCACTAACATGGGACTGCCAAGGAGACCAAGATTTTTGAGATTTTGTGTTTAAAAAAAAAAAATTTTAGCTAAAGTTAGCAGCAGAAACATGTTTTTAGAACGCAATTCATTTTCAAATGGAGTGAAGCTACATAGTGTGGAGATTTGTGTAAATGACAGAAAACTTCCAATCACTATCCAGCCATGTGTCCCAAAGCAAGAGCAGTTCCATATGGCTCAGCCTCTGAGGGGTGTGCACATGCCACGCAGCTTTGTGAACACTTATGGCAGGACTGGGACCCCACTGAGCAGCATCCAAGGTTGCTGATTGCACAACTTCCGCCCCAGCATCATCCTTGCAGGCGAATGCTTTGCTCCTATAAGCCTGGCCCGAGGGCCCCTTCCAGAGCTGTGGACCAGACTCAAATGTCTCAGCTGCTTGTAAATGACAAGATCAAGTCAATGATTAGAAGCAAGTTCAAGTCACTTTGGTTTGGGAATGGGAACTCAGCAGCTTCAGGGGAGCTTATAGAACTGAATCCCTAAGGAAGATCAGCCTTGAGCCAATTATGGTTGAACTATTCTATGACTCTAGTCACCAGGAAAGAGGAATAGTTCAATATGGAGGCTGACATAGTCACTCAGAACAAAGTGCACTTCTAAGAACATTCTCCATAGGTACGTGATGTTCCAAGAATCTCATGTTAGCATCTGTCTAAATCCTTGAGAATGGAGCCCTGCCGTTTCTATGATCACATACCCCAGTGCCGGAACATAAGACATCAATAAGCATTAAACACTTCTCTGTTGAATTTAAATATTTATGTTGCATTTGGGGAACGGCAATAGTATAAATAGCAATATTTTAATTATTCTTAGTAGCAGTAACAGAAAGTTTAGAAAAGAATGTCTTCCTAAATATGGT
Organism: Zapus hudsonius; assembly: GCA_004024765.1. Classification (NCBI taxonomy): domain Eukaryota; kingdom Metazoa; phylum Chordata; class Mammalia; order Rodentia; family Dipodidae; genus Zapus; species Zapus hudsonius. The sequence goes on from PVHP010012267.1 coordinate 32,186, forward strand.
TCTTATCCTTTCTACTGTAGACATCCAGGCGGAAACTCTTGTTATTCCACAAGAAAACTATTGAGAATTGTTCACGAGAACATTCTTGTTAAATATAATATCCTGTGAATTGCTGCCAAGCTCTGCACAACAGAATCTATCGACCTAAGTATTCCTAGCCAGTCTGGTTAGGAAAGAGCACTTTACAAACTGCAACTAACAAGACAACAGGAATGGATTACTTACATTTCTCCTCATTAAGCATCTATACCTCAAGTCAGATGCCACTGAGTAATGATGAAATATAGACAATAAATTAAATTGCTCAATTGCCGTGTTGGTGGTTTTCCAGGCATCCAGAAAGTGTTGTGAAAATGGTGAAGGAAATACCAATTAATCATTGGAATTGGGATCAGAAAAAATATGATAATAAGTCTCATTTTTCCCCTGCTTATGCACCATTCCTTACTTCTGTCTGCCAAGAATACTATTAAGGATAATAGCTGTTGGTAAAGGGGAAAAATAACTCTTCTAGGTTAATAATAGTATAGAGCTATGCTCTGTAGATGCACCTTGCTTATTGACAGGAAGCTAGACACTGTTGTATGCTATAATGAGTGTCTGATGTATCTTCCTTTTTCCCACTCTGTGACATGAAAGTTTAGATTTTAAATATTATTGGCATCATTTAAAGAGTCCTACATCTTATGGGACTTGAGGCTGACTGCTGTCTGAGCCACCACTGTGGAGGCTTGTACACATGCTGTCGTTTTCCCCAGTGAAGCTGCCCTGCAGCTGATGACCCACTCCCCAAGGGCACCTGAGAAGGCTGCTTCCTTACGTGGAAACCATAGTGAAGCTGTCAAAGGACAGAGAGGCTCTCAAAATGCTCCCAAATACTCTGGAGATGTTGTGAGTTAAAGTAGAGCATCTGAAGTGGGTGGTTACTGAGTCAAAAGTACTGCTTATGACTCCAAAGTACTATTCTGCAGGAGCCTATAATAAAAATCATATAAAATAGATTATAAATATGTATCTGTAGAAGTACACTTCTTTATTTTTATATAAGGGTGTTAAGATATGCTTTAAATAATCACACTCACTAATGTGAGTACCAAGCCTTAAGTATTCCTGCTGCCTGATTTCTTGTTAAAAATGCCCTCCTCTGACACCACCCTATGCCCACTCCCCAACCAAAGTAGATCATTATCATTTTGTCATTGCTTTTCCCTTCCATAGACAAATAGAAAGAAAAATAAATCTTCTAAGGTAACTATTATTCTGTTGTAGGATTTTTTATATCTAACTTAAAACAACTCATACAGTATTTGAGAATTAATGAATTTATAGAACTATAGGTATACAATGTGTGTACATTCTATTCCACTTCATTATTCAAAATCAATACTTTAATCCTAATTTCTGCACTTAATTTTTTGAGTTTGGTTTCATGTATATTAACTTTACAATACTATAATGTAGGGTGTTCAGCCTTTTAACATTGTGATATGATATTAACATCTATAAAAATGTCAGGCCACATTGTTAACTGTCCTAGGATACAAGCAGATTTCAGGCTACAGATTGGATGTACCTGCTATAATGAAATACCTGAGGTAACTAACTTATACACTGAAACTATTTTGATGCACAGACTGGAGATTTCAGTCTATGATCAAGTGATCCCTTGCTTTAAGCCGTTAACAAGGGCAGCATATTTTAATGGCTGCATATAGTACAATAAACCACATACATCATGGCCCAGGAAGCGAAGGAAAGATAGGAGAGGTGGAGGTTCCTCTATCGCTAGTGACCAAGGACACTGCCCTAGACAAGAGAAACTTTGTTATATGGACAAATTATATGTTGGGCCCATCCCCCTCCTTTCTGAGTCCTCCTCAGTGGGGTTACTGGTATTCACCATGAGGTTATAAGTTATGAGTTGTGAGAGCAGAGTCTGCCATTGTGGGGGTTGCCAATGTCTCTGGATATTCCCTCACACTCTGTGGCTCTTACAGTCTTTCATCTCCCTCTTCTGGAATGTTCTCTGAGCCTTGGTGGGTGTGTTTTATGTCTACTTTAGTGTTATGCTCTCATAACTTCTGGACGTTTGCTTTACTACATTTTGAGTGTCCACGGTGTCTTTGGTCGTCACCTTGTGCAGGTTGTCAGGCTCACCATGAGAGCATCAGTCATGCTTAACTCACTATTTCCTCTGTGGTTTCACCTGGACCCTGGCTGATGTGCAAGAGGTGGCTCATCTCATGATAGGGAGTCAGCTACCTTTCCTCATCATGTTGAGAGATGTGGGTTCTCCCTGGTATTGCCTGCCTTCTGCAAAAGAGAAAATAGATTCTCTAATAGAAAATGAGAGCAGTATGGGTAAACAGGGATAAGCCTAGTTAATTAAGGGAAATTTTGGTGGTGTAGCCTTTCCTTCAGCCAAAGATTAGTGGGAACTTCCCATTGAAGTGCATGACCCTAGTCTGTAGGATTCTAAACTGGTTTCCTTGTCCAATCAGAGAGCCATTGGTTACCTGCCTGGGCTGAGTGCCACTATTGCACAGGTGTGTATATCTTGTCTGGCTGGTTGTTTTTTTATTGAGCAGGATCTCCTGCTTATTTTGATAGGGTTATAAAGTGAATTTTTAAAAAAATCCATCACCTCACATATTTATGTTTTTCTGTTATGAAAACATTTAAAATCTCATTTATTAATTTTGAAACATACAATGCATTATTATTTATTATAGTATCAATTCTGGACAATAGATCACTGATATTTATTTCTATTAAGTTTACATAGGGATCCATTATAAGAAAAAAAAACATCATTTTTCAAATAATTTAGTAACCAGAGGAGAATGTTGTTGTTGAATACTTGAGGACCGCAAAAACCTTCAGCAATGGAAGCTAAAGGTAACCAGATCATCTGTAAGTAGGGCCATCAACCTTCTTGGAGTTTAGTTCATCAAATTAATACATTAAACAAAATGGGAAATCACTAGAAAGCCATGTTTATGAAAAAAGTCAATTTCAAATTCTGCCTTTATCCCAGTAGTTTTCAGGAAAACCTGTTGAAGAGGGATCCCTCTCACCCACCCCCATCCATTGCCTTCTGACTAAGTCGTCTGTCATGAACCTCTGAATGTGAATTTCCCAGACACTGGTTGATGGCGTTGCTGGAAGTCTTGAAACTTTTACTACTCTGCCTATGGAATCCATCAACATAAGAAGAACTCAGCTATATTGATTACATGTCAAGAATATGGAATGTCTATAGATCTTTCTTGGGTCAACGACTCTACTGAGCACATTACATAGGATATGGAATTTAGTCTACAAGCAGATGAGGAAACTTTGGTTTCCTTGTACATGGAATGTCAAACAGTTAAAACCTTTTCTTGGCAGGTGTGTTTTAAGTCTGCTTTAGTGTTGAGCTCTCAGAAACTTCTGGAACGTTTTGAGAGTTCTCACTGTCTATAGCCATCCCCTGACACAGGTTGTCAGCCTCACTGTGGGAGCAGTACTCTTGCTCAACTTTCCAATTCCTCTGTGGTTTCACCAGGACCTTGGCTGATGTGCCAGAGCTGGCTCATCTCCTGATAGAGTGTCGGCTATCTTTTCTCATCATGTTGAGAGATTTTGGTTGTCCTCAATGTTGGCTGCTTTCCAAAATAGAAAAAGACATTCTCCAAGGGCAAGTGAGAGAAGCATAGGTTAGTGGGCATGACCAAGGCTCAGGGAATTGTGTGGAAGAGGAGCCGAAAGATTGTAAGAGCCAAAAGGTGGATAGGAGTATCCTGAGGTTTTATTTCCCCTCCCCTCACAATAACTGACTGCTGCTCTCACAACTCATGACCCATATCTCCACAGTGAATACCAGCAACCCCACTGAAGAGGGCCCCCAGTGGAATGGGGTAGCGAAGAAGGGAATGGTACCAGCATATTAAACGTCCTTATAAAGCTTCTACTTGATAATGATTTAAAAAAAACTTTTCTTCCCATCTAAGTACTAACCAAGCCTGTTTAGCATCCAAGATCAGATGAGATCTGGTGCATTCAGAGTGGTCAATCCATCAAGAAGAGCAAGTCAGCTGTCTACCAGGAGATGGGTCACCTCTACCTCTTCTGCTCCAGCCTAGATGTCATTACAGGGGAATCTTTCTACCCTATCTTCTGCTCAGTTCCCTGAGTCATGGTGGGTGAATATTAAGGCTGCTTTATTGTTGAGGTCTTAGGGGGCCTCTGTACTTCTGCTTTAGGTTGCATTGAAAATCGTTGGTGTCTGTCTGTCTGGCTTATCCTGTGTTGACAGATTGGCTGTGGTTATAAGGTCTCTTACTTATTCCACCACTCTCTGCGGGGTTACATGTGGATCCTCCATGGTAGAGCTGGGGTAGCTCATCTCTTGCCAGGATGTCAGCTATCACCCTGTGGTTCATTGATAGGGTTGGAGGAGCCACAGCTCTCTGCTGCATTCTGAAAAATACAAGCAGAATCTCCATCAGAGACTGAGATCTGTATAGGTTAACTTAGATACACATTTCTGAATTGGCTAGATTCTATTGATAGTAGCCTCTTTGTAAATCACTTGTAAAGTGCATTTCTCTTTGGGGCCCAAGATTTTGGTTCCCAGTGCATTTTTCCCCCAAGCCCCCAATTCCAGTTAAGGACTCCCCGTCACTGAGTGGAATATTCAGCCAAATTAAAGGCTGTTGATTGCCTCCCCCAGGCTTTGGCTCCTCCATTGCACAAGTGTTCATTTCTTGGTTCGCTGTTCTCTCCCAGTAGGAAGTGTGTTCAGCCTACTCATGGCGGCAGACTGTGTTTCATATCAGTGGTCTCTGTTTACTCCAACTACAGTTGACCAGTTTCCCCTGGCAGCTTATGCAGTGCCTTTTAGCTCTGACTACCATCTGGGGGCTGTTTACTTTCTGTGGTTTCTTCAGCAACAGGATCCTACCCCAGGCCTGGGGTGGGTATTCAAGAGCTTTGATAGAATTCTGTTTTGTTTTTGGGATCCCATGGGTCACTTTGATCAACAGCTCAGTGAGGGAAGGAGCCAATGACTGGGACCAGGAGTTGAGGGTCTGATCAATTTTTCATGGGATAGACTCTCTCCCCTTCTATTCTGTGTGAAAAATTTTTATTAAAAAATAAATTAAAAACCTTTCTTAGCTACCTGATGGCTAATAACTGGCAAACCTTATACTGTAAGTCAGCCCTCAGTATAACAGTAGGAGACAATGATTTTTGTCCATCATTTCTTTTCCATATTTATTACTTGTATATTTTTCATATATCATGAATTTTACTTTCCTGAGATATGCCAAGAATGAAAATACCATATTTAAAAATAATATTCTGTACAATGGTAAATGTAGAAATGCTTTCCTTCAGTCTATAAATATCCAAGGAGTAAACATGGGGAAACTGCCTCTTATGACATTATAATTGTGAAAAGATGTTCTTGTGAAAATGGAGAAACAAGAAAATAGGGCAAGAAAACTCATGCTCAGCATTCTAACTATAGGGAAAATAGGAAGAAAACAAACCAAAGAGAAGAAATTCAGCCTCTTGATGACATCCACAGGAGAGGACAGTATAGCATTTGGGTGTATTTGAGGCACATTGTATACCATATGGGGTTTTTTTTTTTTTTGGACAAGAATTACAAGCTGTATACTTGAGTGAGAAAGTGAATCATTTTATTAGAATTTCCTTTGTACTTGACATGAGTGCAGATGAGTGAGTTCCAGAAGCAGTGTGTTTTTGTTTTCTCTTTCATGTATCCCGTCATCTGAACTTCACTCAGAGAGAACAGCTGTCAGGAAGGTCTTTGAGGAAAAGCTCCCTCGTGTGTTTCTGAGATGTGTGGCTCATAGACACCTCCCAACACTTCATCTCAGTTTATTCCATGACATCTTTTGGAAAAGAAAGAGGGGGCCATTGCTCCCCTTTTCACACAAAAAACCTAAGTGAGGTTCAGATCTTAAATGATGTCACCACACCCCAGTTTTTTTTCCCCTATCTGTACAAGCTATACTGTTCCCTAGATTTCTCTCCATGAAAATAGGACTTTAGCATTTGTCTGTACGCCAGGGAGCCAGGGTTATCCAAGTTTTTCACAAGATGTTCCCTCTCATTAAGAATATTGGCTAACATGACCTAAGGAAGGTGAACATCATTTACAAAATAATAAAAATATTTTTCCGTTTGAGAAGAAAAATGCATGTTTTATTTTTTATTTGGGGTGGAGTCTAAGGAAAACTCTTTGCATGAGACAGTCTTATAAAGCCCATCCTGAGGTCTAGGGAGATGTCTGGGTGCATACAGCACTTACCATGTAAGGAATTCCTGGATTTCAGATCCCCAGCACCAGAATAAAGCGGAAATCTGTAGTGTGTGTCTGTGATACCAGTGTGCCCATTGGGAGATGCCTGTAATACCAGTGTGCCCACTGGGAGACACATGTTTTAATACCAGTGTGCCCACTGGGAGACACCTGTAATACCAGTATGCCCCCTGGGAGACACCTGTAATACCAATGTGCCCGCTGGGAGACACCTGTGATACCAGTGTACCCACTGGAAGACACCTGTAATACCAGTGTGCCCACTGGGAGACACCTGTAATACCAGTGTGCCCACTGGGAGACACCTGTGATACCAGTGTGGCCTCTGGGAGATGCCTGTGATACCAGTATACCCTCTGGTCATCTCAGGATGCAGCTGTGAGTTTGGAGGCAGAGACAGAAGAATGCTGTTGTGGTTGGAGGCCCACCACCCCTCAGAAGGACAGAGGCCACACACGATAATGCAAGCCACACAGTGAGGTTTATTTTCAGCTTGCTAGCAGGAGTCATGCACACAGGCTGCAGGTTTTTTCCAACATATATACAGTTGGAGCCAATGGGTTTTCATCAAAGCAAATCACAGAACATGGCGGGAAATTCATAAAATATTCTTTTAAAATGATTTGTGCAGCTAGTGGCGGGAACATATTCCACCCAGGTGATTGGCCAGTGCATAGGGGTTGGGGTACTCTGAAGTGATTGGTTCCTGATTGCTTCACCTGTGAATTTTGAGTCATAAACCAATACCTCCTGACTGGTCACTTATTACCTGTCTGATGGCGTTCTTTGGCCTGAGACCTTCTGGCTGCATCCTGGAGGTCACGTATACATTCCAGGAGCCTAATTGCTAACAGAATGGAGTTTCCATTACATTCTGGGGATTTAATCTTTAGCAAACATCTTATCTTTAGCGCATACACCTGGACAGTGCCCTCCTGTCCCTCCATCCTACATTTATCAGAGATGAGTCAGTTTTAGTTCCTTGTTTCCAGAAGAGGCCTGGATTGGGGGGGGGGCTGCCTTTGCAGTCACATTAAAGCCCCTCTGCAATGCCATGCTGGTGAACTGAGCAGTGAGCAGGGAGAGGCTCTGCTCAAAACTAGAAGGCAAAGACCACAACCTGACTTTGTCCTCTCACCTCCACACTGTGATGTACAGAAGGTCACACACTGTGTCCAGTCATTCTCGTAAGCAGTGTGAATACAGGTTCTGTCTTGCCAGATTCCTCGCTCCTGACTCTCCAGGTCAATAAATGTCTGCTGCCCATAATGGAACTGATATGGGTTACTGATAATTGTTGGATGGAGGGTGTTAGGAGTCCTTTCAGAAGAGCATTCTAGAATAATGGCGTTGAGGACCAGTCACTGGAGACTCAGAAAGAGAAACATATATTTTACTTGAGGTTTTGAATTTGAGGCAAGAATTAATGTGCCTTCAGAATCTTAGAAGAAAAAAGCCCTTGTGAAGGTGAGTGACACTTCCTGGAAACGCTAGTGGCTGGCTTAAAGTTTCCACTAATTGCTTTGTTATTTCCTAAAGAGTCATTAATTGATAACAGAATTTCCCTCTCTTCTGAATTGCTTACTTCTTTTATGCAAAGGGATTAGTTCTAATTCCTTCCCATTCCCTGCCCCCACCCCCTTTTTTGTTCTGTGAGCAAAGAAACATTTGTACCTTCTGCAGTGGCCATCAGAAGTTTCTCCCTATAACAATGGACTCTCTTGCTTCCTAAAACAAAACTTTTTTGCTCGGATGCATTCATTAAAGTATATTTTTCTCCAAACCCTTTCCTTATTTTCCTTTGCTACTTATGCACCTATACAAATAATTTGGAATAAAAAAATCAAAATCTTTTTATACCCAGTGCTTTCTTCCTATCAATTTCAATATTTTTTACTATATTTTAAATTATTCTGGTCTTTTAGACTACCCATTCTATTATAGCACACACACATTTGCACACATTCACCACAAGAGCATATGTATCATACACACAGCCCACATTGTACACTCTACAACACACACATATACACATGCGCTGCAGAGATTTCTGTCTGTGACTACACCTGCTCTATTCAGTCCTTGGAGCAAGTAGATTCCCTAGAGTAGGTATTTAATAGCTTAAACAATATGCTAGAGTTCCAAGTTCTTCCTATCCTTTTCATTAGAAAGTCTTAATAATTTGGGAAAAAGTGCCTTTAACACCTGAGCAGAACATTTTAGCAAATTACAGTTGAAATTTGCTTGAAGAATGCTCTTTCATAAATAGTTGGAGATTCAACATTTTATGTTTCTAATAAATGTTATTCTGATTCTCCAGGAAACAGACTTAGATTTGGAGTGTAACATGCAAGGCTTTATGGGGTGCTCTTGGAGTCCACATGTGGAAGAGAAAGGGAAGGAAGGGAAGTGTATTAGTGTGGATTCTCTAGACAAACCAAAAGTACATAGATTAATGAAAGATAGATAGATGCTCCTGATGCTCTAGTGTAGACTGGTTATAGGTAGATACAGAAATGGATATGGAATATAGACAGATGAACAGGAGCTCACGACACCATTTGTCTCACGTGATGATACGAGCAGAGAAGACCCACAGTAATCTCTGCAAGCTGGGGACCCTAGGAAGAGTGTGACCGGTCATGCAGCTCCAGAGAAACCCCTCCCCTTGAGTGGGAGGTGTCTAGCTAGAGCTACAACCTTGGGGCTAAAACTGACTGGTCAGGTATGAACCAATCAGCCGTCTCTCTGACTCACCTGGGGAAAATTTAAATTAACTTTCCTAGAAGAAAGTGCTCTCTTCCCCACATGGCAGGCTGGCAAATGGACCTCTGACTCTCCTGGCCTTAGGAAGGCTCCAGAGTTTTTCCCTCAGGAACCTTTCCTTTTTCTGATGGGAGCTCTCTGTTATATTTTCTTCTTCTGCTTGTTTAGCTAAACAACATAAGTTCTGTTAAACTCTTCGTTTTCTCCCCACACTGGTGGCTGGAGAACTCTGTAACTCCCCATGTTCCATTAAATAATAAAGTCTCCCACTATACCTTACTATCTTGTCTGTGATTTTAATTCTTTAACTTTGTAGACAAGAACTCAGGTACTCTTTAAACTTTGGGGTGCATTGGAATTTTTGGTGGGCATTATCTAAATTCTAACCCCCAGCTCACCCCATTACAAGAGGGGTCAGTTCTGGAACCTTTGAAGCTAATGGTATAAACTTGCCTCACTGGATAAGATCATTCTTTAGTGAATTAGAACCATCATTTCTAACAAGATCTTAACACCATCATTTCCTCTCCAGCCTTAGGAGCAAACTTGTAATGAGTCTGTTATGTCTGCATCCTGAGGCCAAAGGCAGAAAACCCAGGGGTCACTTTGTATAATCTAGAGTCCAGAGACCAGAAAGCCTGGGGGATCAGATGTCTGGGGGTAGGAAGAAGGCCAATCAAATTGCACCCCTCACATAGAGGATGGTTTTCTTTACTCCATCTGATCGCAGACCAGTCTCTTCTGGAAATGCCCTTGCAGGCAAACCCTTACACAATTTAGTTGTGTAAGTCCTCCAAGTAGTCCTGAGTGCAGTAATCATGACATCTGAAATTAGCCATGTAGAAGTGCAGGAAGAGAAGGGAGGTTCCTGTATGCAGCATATCAACTTTGTAAAATACTCCAAGGAAAAAAGGCTGGGAAAGCAACTATCAAGACAGGATTAGGTCAGGGTGGTTGAATCTCTTTTTCCCTGAATCCTTTCCTGAGTTGCCCCATTTTAGTAATATTAATAATACTATGATAAAAACCCTAAGTGACAGCACCTGCAAACACTGAAGTCTGTGTCCCTGCCCTCTCTTCTCATGGGATTTGGCCATGCAAGATCTACTGGAGAAACTTGTATCAACCACCCTTACTTGTCAACACTGGACTGGACTTCTCTCCTGCATTTCGAATGATCACTTCTGCCAAAGTCTTATCATTTTCAATCACTTGTTCTCTGGCCTTTGGAATCAGCTTGTAATGATGGTGATGTCTGCTGGATACTATTTTCATTGCTTACAGAAAAGAAAGCCATGTGTTTTATTGTCTGTAGAGTAATTTTCTTGGAAGACACCACAGCATAAACAGGCTGCTGCTGTATGTGTGTGTTTGGAAGCTAACATTATTTTTTAAAAATATTTTAATTATTCATTTCCAATCAGAGAAATACACACACACACACACACAGAGAGAGAGAGAGAGAGAGAGAGAGAGAGAGAGAGAGAGAGAGAGAGAGACAGAGACAGAGACAGAGACAGAGAAAACACCAGGGTCACCACCTTGTGGGTCTGGCATATGTGGGTACTGGGGAATTGAACCCGGGGCCTTAGGCACTGGAGGCAAGTGCCTTAACTGCTGAGCCATCTCTCCAGCCCTGGAAGCTAACATTATTATTGTTGTTGTTTTTTACCCTAGAGTTAGATAATTGTCAGGGGGAAAGCTCTAGTGAGGAAGCCATGATCTATTTATGATCACTGGGCTCTGTAAATTAAAATCAGGTTTGCTAATTGGCAAAAGGATACTGGAGGTGTATAGTAGTTGATAAAATGAGTAATGCTAAATCAAAATGCAATGTATACTTTATGAAAATGTTCTTGTGTACCATACTACCAGGTACAAAGAATATATTCAATGAAAATATTAACAAGAGCATGCACACAACCAAACCATCATTTTGCCTTTAGTAAAATGTCATGTGGCACCATCTCACATGACACCACCTCTTTATAGTTTGGGTATGTGAGTGAATATTATAAGCTAGGTCTTATGGCTTGTCCAACGGTTGCAGGACACAAAAGAGCATTTTATTGTTAATTTATGTGACTTCAGCATTACCACCCCTTCA
>PVHP010012268.1:0-43371 GCA_004024765.1 Zapus hudsonius
GTTACATTATTTAGTGGGCAAACCATGCGTTGTTATCCCGACTTCCCCAATTCCCCCCCTCCCCATCCCTGATCAGTTGGATATCCTCCTTCGTGGGCTGTCTGTATTAGTCCTTGTGGCAAGGGATCCTGTATATCTTAGTACTCATCCCGGTCTTCCTGGCCCAAGTCAGTTGTTACTGATGGGTGCTATGCCTCTGGACCGTCTCCTGACAGGAGCTATAAATAGTGCTTTCATATCTATTTAGAAAGTTGATGCCATGATGTAAGGTTTGCTCTGTTTATTGATTCCATGGGATAAAGCTAGCTGGGACCCATATGCTTCTCGAAAATCCTTGTCTTATTAAATATTAAATAATATAGAAAATGCAAGGAAATTAAGAAGAATTAAGGAAATTGGAAAATGCTGCATGATAAGGCCAGACTTCAAGGCCAAAGCCATCCCAATTCTATACCTAAGAAAAGTGTATGTATGTATATGGCCACCAAAAAATATGTACAAACTGCAGCTACACATAATGTCAACAGTTGAAAGTAGGAAATGGATACATTATACATACATAATGTGAATAACATATTGCTACAAAGAGAAATATTGATAAATCTGAAACGCAATGACTGACAGATGGCTATAATATTTTATGTGATTGTATTTACATGTCTAGTGTAGGTCTAGTGTTCAAGGTCAAAATAGACCCACTGCTCTTTAAAACTCTTCAATACAGTTTCTGAATATAAAAGTCCTCAGAATCAGTTCACATTCATTACCTCACTTCCAAGTTTGGAGATTGAGGGGAAAAAAGGCTCATCTTGCCCATTTCCTGTGACTGCATTTGCTATAAACTGAACTGAAACTTGCAAACTGAATCTTGCTATTGGAGAAACAAGCATGAATAAGGCTTTCTCTCTGTATGTAAAGCAATGCTCCTGGAACCATACATAAGAGAAATGCATAAGTTCTATTTTTTCAGAGAAATTTGCCTCTCAACTGTGATCAGATCAAAATTTGGGAGCAGTACCTCTGGTCTTGGGGCAGCCTTTGTGTGAACATTGATTGCAAAATAGTGTTTGACAAGATCTTATATTCAGAAGGCTGTTTCTTAATTCTCACCTAAAAATCTTGGATTTAAGGAAGTTTCAAAAGGGATGCTAAATGAACTATGATTTTATTCTTAAGATCTGCTATTTTTTAGATCTAATAAGTATAAACTAAAGTTATTCTGTTAGGCAGCCTGATGGCACTCATCTGCAATCCCAGCACTTGCGGGGTAAAGACAGAAAGACAAGGAGTTCAAGTTCATCCTCAACTATAAATCCAGTCAAAGCCAGCCTGACTCCATGAGACACTGTCTGGAGACAGCAAACAAAACAAAGATTTTGTTACATGTCTTGGTGGAAATACTGATGATATCCCTAGATATCATCTTGAGGACAAGAAACAGACACACCATTATTTACCTTAAAGTCATCATCCCGTATCCCCAGGAGAAAGACATATAAGGAAAAAATAGTTCTATTCCAAAGCAGGCAGTTTTGTCATAAGTTAACTGAAGTCCCCAAGACAAGATGTGATAAAAACTTAAACACTTAAATCCTTTAAAATATTTTATTTATTTGTTTGTTTGTTTGTTTATTTATGTGTGTATGAAAGAGAGAGAGAGAGAGAATGGGCACACCAGGGCCTCTTGACATTGCAAATGTACTCCAGGCATATGCACCACTTTGTGCATGTATCTTTACATGGATACTGGGGAACTGAACCCAGACCATAGGGCTTTGCAAGAAAACACCTGTAACCACTGAGCCATCTCTCCAGCCCCAAACCTCTGAAATTTTAACAACAAGCACTATTTTGTTCTTTCAAATATAATATTCAGAAAATTCCAGAATGAATACTAACACACTGTGAAATTTTCTATGTCACTAGGTCTTTAGGGAGATAAAAATGGTAAACTAAATGCAATTGTGCACCAAGGCCAAATGAGAAAGGAACCTATAAGAATCTCCTGTGGCTTCGAGGGGATTGCAAAAACTTCCCGGGATATGTGGCTTCTCTAAGAAATTATCACATGCTAGTAATAAAACCCTCTAAATTCCCTCTATCACTTTCCATCATAAAATATTTTCCCTTTCCACTAATTAAGCTAATTAACAGCACACAGTGCCACTTGGCAAACATCCATATCAGCCAATTTTCCAGTGAGAACATGGTTGTTATTCTACTATTGGTATAAATTCCTAAGGTTTACTCTCTTTTGAGCAGATCATAAATAGTCGTTTCCAGTTTCCTGTCATTGTCTATAGCAAAGCAGATGCTTCTCAATATTCATTCATGGGAAAAATGAGCCAAAATGTCATTTTATTCCTTTCATATCAGTGCATTCTGAGTTTCTCCTATGATTTCAAAAAAAAAATAAGCTGTTGCTTCCAGTCCATACATGGAGAGTTTCATAAAAGATGTTAAGCAAGAAGGAAGGGCACCCGCTAATGTCGGAGCAGGGTCTGTGCTTTCCTAGCATTCCAAGTGAAGTGAGCAGTCAGTGAGTAGAGGGCTGGAAAATGGCAAATCAATTCCTCAGTCATTGATATTAAAATATACTTCCCATCACAAGAAGGAGGATGAATATTCCATTTGCCACTGTTACGGAAATGAATCAGAAACCATCCTACCCTGAAGCAGTGCTCAGCCAGCTCTGAAGATGCAGGGACCGGAGGCACAGTGCGAAAGGTCCTGACAAGGAAGGAGTGTCTCAGGAAAAAAAAAATGGAGTAGCCTTGGTTTGAAGTGGCTTAATGCATCCAATGAAACTTATACAGCACTTTTCATCAGCAATGGAAAATTAAGCTCGTAGCCAAGTAAAAAATTCCTCATAGAATAGCTCTATATTAGACTGGAACCAAAAAGGGCAATCACATACTGGGTCTGATTTTGCATAATCACCAGTGATCTAAATTCTATGATTTTTTTTCTTAATGGGTTTTCAAGACTCCGACCATCTAGAGAAATGACAGACAGCATACACGAGACACCACCCATTTTTGATAAGCAATTTGTTTTTAGTTGATTCAGGCATTGGCTGAGGTGACTGTGAGGAAACCAAAGCTGGTCAGTGAGTCATGAACGAGTCACAGCTCCTCTCCTGGAGGAGCTGCAACCTGTTGGCAGCTTACTGTAGTAGGACTGAAAGTCAAACTGGAGAATTACGAGAGAGTGCCAAGGTCTGTCCAGGAAGCCAAAGCAATTGTCTAGCTGAGACATTCAGGGCAGCCTGAGACGAGGCTCCCCTGCTCTTCCTTCCCAGGTTAAAGTTTGTGAGCTGAGACTTCACCTCCAGCAACAGAATCATGAACCTGGGTTAGATCCCTCCCCTCAGAATGATGTTGTGAAATCAAACAAGCCATTTGAGAAGGAAAACAGTGAGAGAAAGAAAAAAAAGAGAAACCCTCTTTCTGCTTTCTTTTTTTTCTTTATTGTTCATTCATAATGAGTTACATTGTTTAGTGGGCCAACCAATGATGCCAATAGATTCCACAGACTGTCGGAAATGAGAGGTCACAGTGACCGCTCAGACTGTCACACCTTAAAACCAGGTGGGTACGGATGCCTACAAGGGTAAATAGAGTCTATATCTAACCCTACCCCCAACAAAGCCACTTTATTCACACTGTAATTCTACTTTAACAGAAAACACACATGTGAGCCACAAAATCACAACACTTAGTGATTTTTAAAAGAGGTATCACGAAATATGTGATTATTTGCATAAGACATACCACCATTGAGGCGTTACTTCTTACAGATAAAACCAGGGTGTGACTAAGTGGCCCTTCCACGCTGACTCTGAGTATGGTACAGACTGTAGCAGCTGTAAGATCCGCACAAAAGGTTTTGTTCAAGCCAAACTTCCAACTCTGCCTGCCAAATACCAGTATGTCATTTCCTTCCTACTACACTCTGATTTCTACAGGACAGGGACCATATGACTCAAATGTAGCACCACTGGCCTATCCTCTATCCCCTGATAACTAGAAAGCATCTAACAAATGTACACTGAATGCAAAATGAGCAGGGAAAGCCACCAATAGCTCTATTTCTAACCCTTAGCTGCTTTACCTCCCAATTACCATACTGGAAATAGGTATAATTATTCTGTTTAAATATACTGCAGCCAAAAGGCCTTCCAGTTTATCATAAGACTTCCAGAGGCATCATCCTCATGAAATTCTACGAGACTATGAATGAGGTTGCTAGGACCAAGCCTTAAAGAGGTAGAGTATATCCACACTTTACAAGTATCAGAACGTCTCTAGGGGCTGGAGAGATGGCTCTTCATGCTTACAAATCATGATTACAAAGCCTGATGTCCTGGGTTCAATTCCTCAGTACCTATGTGAAGTCAGATGAGCAAAGTGGTGCATGTGTCTGCAGTTAGTTTGCAGTAGCAAGAAGCCCTGGTGTACCCATTCTCATTCTCTTCTCTCCCTCCCCCCCCTCTCTCTCTCTTCTTGCCAAAAACATTTTTTAAATCTAACAAAACATAGTCTATTAAAATTTCTAATCCTTGGAATTTAGAATATAATTACCCAAGTAAGTAAGGCTAATGTGGTCAGGATATCATAGCCTAAAATAATCAAAGAAGTTGAAGAACCAGGGATGGGGCTCAGCTGGCAAAGCACTTGCTTAGCATACACAAAGCCCTTCGTTGGAGCCCCAGCTCCACATAAACTATCGCTGGGGAGGTGGATGTAGGAGGATCAGGAATTCAAGGTCATCCTCAGCGACGTAGTGAGGCCAGCCTGGGTTACATGAGAAGCTGGCTCAATAAAGTAAGGAGGGAAGAAGGGGACGGAGGAGAGGAACAGAAAATAGAAAAAGGAAATCCTGTTAACTTCACCTCTTTGCTTTTAAACACCAAAAGCCACACTGTCACACCACAGCATGTTTGCAAACTTCTTGACATGTCTGGCAGAGAGCCAAACCCTAATCCTCATCAGAGAATCCAGGAAGAATGGACTAGGACTGTAACCATTCTGAACCCCTCAAACATGCAAGGGTAAGACAGGTGAAAACAGAGAAAGTGATCCTAGAGAACAGGGGGAGGACACAACCAGCAAGTGAGCCAGCTGACTTGAAAAGATAGATGGCTCTATCTTTACATCTTCAGGCACAAGGCCAAGGTCAATCTCTGAGGGAGCCACCTACAGAAGGAGCTGCCTACTGAGACCCTATAGGACAGACACAAGAGGCCCTTGGGGAGCCAGAGGGGCTGTGCTGATGATTTTCCAGAAACCGAAGTGTCTATTCTGTGTAGAGGAAAAGGATGAGGACACAAGCATGAAAGAAGGGACAATACCTGCTCACCCCTGGGGAGGTGCCTGGGAATTAAAATAACTCACAGTAGAGGAACAGGCTGTCCTTTTCCTCCCGGTTCCTTGTTTTGGATAAGTTCAGGTTTGTGTACCATTATCTCACTGCACTGAACCCATAACATACTCAAATGTTTTCATGTCCCCCAGTAGCTATGTGCCTTTGATTACCTCCATAACTGTAACTACAGGCCAATTAATATTAATAGAACAAATGAACAAGGAAGGAAGAAGAAAGATTCTGATGCCCTGTGTAAAAAGAGGCTCCCTTCATGTTCTTAGCAAAACTGCAAGTGAACTTGAGTAGTTAAAACAAAACAGCAACAACAAAAAGCTAATTATTACTGTGTTAATTAGCTTCTTTTCAAAACAGAAAGAGCACAGATGGATAGTTTGGGGCTCCTCTTATTGTTTTTATAGTTTCTTTAGATCCACCATTTTATACCACCACTGATACATTTCAATAATCCAAGAGAGCATTCATTTCCTAAAAGACCTTCTCTCTGCAGACACCAATTACCTCATCTTCTTCCACTTGGAGACTCGAACATCCCCATGACAGTGACACTACAAGAATGATCTCTACCTCCAAAGCCTCTGAAGTTTGAATGTTGAGAATTCAGAGGATTGAAGAAATAATATGCCTTTCCTCCGTCTAAACTTGAACACAAATGAGAGACAGATGCCTAAGTCCAAGAAAGAAGCCAAGGGGTCAGGACTAATTCTCGGAGACTGAATTCAGAGAACGGGCTTAGCTAGGTGTGCAATCAGATGGCAAACATCCTTGCCATCCTCAGGGAAGCAGAGCCTGCGCCCCGACTTGCCTTAAAGGCTTAGCGCAGACCAGAATGAACCTGTTCTTTAGGCAGACAGATCCTAAAGAGAGTCCCCGAGGGGACCTGTCATCCTGCTCACGGAGAAGATACATCAGACACCCTCTTATGGAGAAGAATGAAGAACAGCTAGGAAAGTCACGCCAGTGGAACCGCTTCTGAGGAAGACGGGAAAGCTGGGCATAAAGTCACCTGAACTTTTTTCTTAGGTCCCAAGGCCCTGCATTACTGGTGGTATGTATGGCAGACCCCAAGGGGGAAGCTCTCTTCTCATGTGGATGAGGAGGCCCTTTCAACGTGACTACTGGCCTTTGGATAGCTCTCAGGATCACGTTGAACAGGGTTCTAAACAGACCAGAGAAGTCTATCAAATAAAACAGAACTAAGATCATGGTAAATCTATGGTTGAAAGTCACCCCCGGTTAAAGTCACCCCGGTTTTCTTTCAGATCCCAAACAAAATCCAATCAGTCATTCAATGACCTCCAGTGATTCTACAGTGAAGAAAAATTCATACCACCAAGATAAATGCAGAAACCAAAGATAACTAACAGAGGTTTCCCCCTTCTAGTTTTCGTCTCCAAGTAAGATAGTTGATATGGTTTGAATAGGAAATGTCCCCCCCCCAAAAGCTCACGTGTGCAAACTCTTGGTCTTTTGCTGATGGTGCTGTCTGAGAAGGTCGTGGAACTTTGGGGACTGCGGCCTAGCTGGCAGAATTGAGCTGCTTAGGGGAAGACCTTGAAGGTGATATCCAATTCTGGTTCTAGCCTCAGCTCTCTGTATCTTGATCTGCTAAGAAATGGGAAGCAGGCAGCCTCCTGCCACCACAGGATGACCAGCTCTTGTCACCAGACCTTCCCTAACATGATGGATCATGGGATGGACCATTTCCTTACACCATGAGCCAGAACTTTCCACCCCTAATGGACCAGGAGGTTGACTATTTCTCTACACCATGAGCTAGACCTGCCCCACCATGATGAACCATGGAATAGACCATTCCCCTATACCATATGCCAGACCGTCTCTCTCACAATGGACCAGGGGATGGACAATTCCCTTTTATCATGAGCCATCTACAGTGAAATTACTTCCTTCAATGTTCAGACACCTGCCCTGGTGGCATTTCTGGAACCCTATGGTACCAGGCATGAAGCCTTTCTTTCCCATCTGCACCTTCCACATTTTCTTAGCACTCTGACTGTTACTGAGCCCCGTGTTTCTGGCGCACAAGGCCTGTGCAGGTCATGGGCACTGCCATACAGTCTTACCTACACTCTTTCATAAGCAGGAGTTTTTAGTCTTGAGCTACAGCATCTGTTGCAACTGCCTTTTGGTATAGGATTGTGAGCTGTGAAAACAGCTTCCTGGGAAAGAACATCTCAGAGACCTCACTTTTCCTCTAACCCACCTCCAGCAGATGCCAGGACAGCCTTCACTGTTCCTGAAACCCACATCCTGGAGGTGTGTGAGGACCTGCAATGCTGTGTGGGCACCTCAGGACACTAGCATTCCCAAGTGTTTGTTTGAAAGGTCAGGTCCTTCAGTTCTTTTCTTGGTTTTCTGCCAGAAATAGAGCATGTCTCCTCATGTTTAATCCATATCCACTAATCCTACTTTCATTTATAAAGACTTGGGGGTTTTTCCTTTCCCTTTGAGGTACCACTGCTGGAAAGACATTGTGGCTCATTTCCTGCATTTATTTCTCTCTCTCTCTCTCTCTCTCTCTCTCTCTCTCTCTCTCTCTCTCTCTCTCCTATAACAGTGATTTTCTTTTCTAATGTTCTAATATATTCCTCAGTATTTTATCATATAATATCTCCCACATGAGCAATGACTAAAAGGTTCTGAATATGTCCAATGACCTCATCCATATACATAGCTATTCAATATTCAAACAAAATATGAGCAGCCTTCATTTCTGTTTTAGATGAATGCAACAGAGATGCAACTTCCAGCAGGCCACATCTAGTGAGGCTTGAGTGGCCTCCTCTAGAATGCCTGTCAACCTTACCTGTTGTCCTTTAGAGTCCTGACTCAATGAAGAATATAGGAGACTGTTAGTCATGGGAGCTTCATCATCCTGAAACTTTAGCCTCAGTATTCTAGGCTGAGACCTCTTGACTGTCCCTAGAAAGTGAAAGTTTTCTGTAACCACTTGGTATGCAAGGGCCGCCACTAATCCCATGGGGCTGATGAAGGCTGTATACATGTTAGAAGGGTGCCCCTCAGGGAGAAGGCAAACCCTGGCCAGGTCCCACTTGGAGGAAGAAGAGCAGGTTCTTTCAACCTAGCCTAGCACGAATCTTTATGCAGTACACAAAAATGTAACTCCATATCCATCTATCCCTGATATTTACAAATCAAATTTCCAGCTATTTTTATCTGAATCCTAGCTTCACTGTGAGAGTCAATTGGCAATATTTGCTGGGACCTGGTGAAAACATTTTGAATCTTGCCCGGGTCTTCTTTCATGGTGTTTCTAGGAGTACCTCATCCTTTCCCATCATGAGTAAACGGCCCTTCCTCTTCATACCCATCCATCCATCCTGAAGATCTCACTTTTCTCCTTTACATCTCAAAAGATATCAACTTTGCTCTCTGCCTGGTCTTTTCAGACAAACTGCTCCTTTCCAGATAAGTTCAAAGACATTTTAGTTCAAGTCCTCTGTTTTCTCCCTGATTTCCTAAGGAAACATGACCTCTAGCAGCTGAGTGGTCCATGCACAGAGCTTTTTAATCATCTTCTTAATGTTCTGCCTTACGGTGACCTCACTGGCTCATTTGTCCATCTCAAGTCAAGAATATTCCACTTATTTCTTAAATAGATGTAATTAACTAATGAGAGCTGACATAACTTGTGGTTCACTGTGGAGGAACTCCTGCTGGAGCCTTAGAATCCTGCTTCTGTCTCCTGAGTCAGGCCATGCGTAGTTCAGCTTTCTCCATGCCTCACCTGGAGAGCTGCTGTCTGCTGAAAGGGTGTCTTCTTGGTCTGCTCTTTGTTGGAGAGGTGAGGTCAGCCATATGATAGGTGGTCTAGTAAGATCTTCTAGATAAGCTACAAAATTACATAAACTCACTCCCTCCGGCCCTTCCTTTGGTCTGGAATGAATTTGACCACATTTATTAAAGCCTATTTATCATTTCCTTCCTTGGCCTGCTTTTCACAATTGAAAGGAAGACCCTGACACAATAGCTCTCTTGAGACGTCGCCACTTCTACAGTTTGCAGTCCTAGCCTGTAGCCTTGCCTGAAATGACCAGAGTGACAAATGTCACACTACCCCAAGGGACTAAAAAGGTCTCATGCCTTCTTCCACCTCACCTGTAACCCCAGTCTTAGCTGCACCCACAAAACCCAAAGTCATGTGATTCAAGCCCACACAAAGTTCAACCCCCACCCGCTCACTTTTGTTCACATCAGTTCATGCTGCACTGAAGGCTAGCAGCATCACACACAACAGGGCTGGTAAAGATGGCCTCAGCTGCCACCAGCTTCACTGTCTCTCAAGGTCAAAATAAACACTCTTCTTTCTTACTCAGAAAATCCAATTGGCAATAGGTACAAAATCAGGACAAAATGTGAGTGCTTTATTTATACATGCTTAACGATGAAGGTCTCCCGCTCTTTCCCCACACTTATCCTGTGCAACAAACAAACAAACAACGTAGGTTTCCCCCTTGAAGACGGGACCTACTCTGCTGAGCTGCCCATGTAAATGGAGAATAGGCCAGAAAGCCAGCACTCCCCAAAGGCAAGTAGGTCTCAATGACAAGACCCAGAAGAAGCTAAGTTGCACACATCCAGGTGTTTGCTAATACCTGAACAGGTAAACGTGAGGTAAGGGGAGAACATACATATATACATAGACCCCTTTTCTAACCCCGATTCTTTCTTCTCTCACCAGTGCCTAATCATGGCTTTGATTCTAATATGTTCAATAAATAGTGTTAAAGAGACGCATAAAAGAATGAACTCTACTTCTGACAGAACAAAATGCAGTTTTGAACTTGCAGACATTAAGAGTGTAATATAAGACCACCTGCAAATTGAAAGAGCTAGGATTCCAAAGGAAAGGAAATGTCCCAGGCATAATCTAATCTCCCAGGAATGCTCATCTTCACTGTTAAGTCTTTCTGCTATGCTATTTGGCTCTAGACTCCCGGATGGGTCAGGTAATATTATTAGGTCGCAAATGAAGCATGTTGTTAACATGCAGGATTGTTTGATACTAAACTATGCTTGCTGCAAGTATCTGTTCTCTCTCCAGACTTAGCTTCGTTAATATGAAAAGTTATGTAAGAAAAGAAGCAAGCAGGATCTGAATTAAAAAATTTAGTTTTGCTTTTTAAAGGATCCTTGAAGAATACATGCATATTCTAAGGCAATTTGAAATCACAAAGACTTATAAATTATACATAAAACTCTTTCCCTGTCCTTTGTTTATTGCTAATAATGATGGTTATTGCACACTTACTTATTTAAGCAGTCTCCGGTGCTGGGCTCTATGCTGGTCCCCAGGAATCAGCAGTGAATAAAATATAAGTGACCCATGCTGTTGTATGTCTAGCAGGAATGTCAGTCATAAAGCAAGCCTTTGGAAGTTGTTATATAAAAGGGGAATTTGAAAGCCAAAAAACATACAAAATGGCAAGTTCTGGATCTAAAAGCAAAAGATGTGGTGACAATTCTGGGAAGGGAAAAGTCCCCAATGTGTCTGCTGCAGACAGGAAGGCATGCACTGAGAAGACAGAGGACTAACCGCATGGTCAGAACAGCAGAGACTCGCTCAGGCAGGTATTTCAGACTTCACCCTCAGAGCACAGGAAAACGTCCAAGTTACATGGGGGATCGTGTTATCACATAGGTGTGTTAGGGGGTGCTTTTTCATTGTTTGAAGGTTACTGAAAATGCATTTAACAGAATGGATTTTCATCAGGTCAAACATGTGCAGGAAAGGTCATTAAGAGACTGTGGAGAGGGCGGACAGAATGATGACAAAGCCATGCAGGCTGAGCGCTATAAACACCTTATGACTACTGTGATTGACTTATGTCATGAGCTAGCTAATTTTATTCCCACTTTGGAGAAGAGAGAGAGAATAATTTGCTCAAAGTCACTCAGCAAATAGCTGGCTGAAACCGGAATCAAGTCAAAATGACACCAAAACCTTTGTCTTTAACCAAAACTTTGGAAGTGTGCCCTCCTCAGCCCAGGAGAAATGTTTCTCTCTAATCTGTCTTGCTATATATTGCCAGGAGCTGCAAAAAGAAAAAAAAATGGTTATAACCTCTGACCTAGATACTTCACCTTGGAAAAACAAAGCCAAGGGGAGAAGAGAATCTAAACAAGGACACAGAGGCATGCTATCTACAAGCAGGAGTTGGAAATACCCCCTCTAGCCAGTTACTCACACAGGGAGCATATTAAGAGGTAGCAGGGTCTCCATTTTTCACAGCTATAAATGACTCCGACCGAGGAGTCCTCAGCCACCTAGGAAAGCAGGCATTAATAATAGTAACCATTACAGAACTTAGTGGGAGGATTTAGTATCTGTCACTGGAGTAAGAACTTAGCAGGTGGGACATTATCTCTTGCTAATGACAGCCTAAAGCATGACAGTGCTGTCCTCTGGCCAGCTGATCCTAGGAAGAGAGAGATGAAGGAGCCTCTTCTACAACACGTAGCTAATGAGTAAATCTAAACTTTGCATCCTAAAGACCAGTCTTTTCTGCTCACAGGTGGAACAGAGGCTCACAGGAACTGAGTAGATGAGGTTCAGAGATCACTGATCTTAGGGAGACCAGGCCATCATGGGAATGCAGGCGTCTCAATTTCTGGTAGATAGTTGTTTAATCTTTTGTTATATCACAACTGTCAAACATAAAATTTACAGCAGATAAATCAACAGATAAAAATGTCAATTAAGAGCTGGAGAGATGGTTCAGCAGTCAAAAGCATGTCTTATGTAAGCAAGAAGGCCTGAGGAGGCCTAACAGACTGCTGAGCTCAATCCTTGGGGCCCAAATAAGCAGCTGGCCATGCACATCAGTAACCCCAGTCCTGTGGGGAGCAGAGACCAGAGAATTGCCAGGGCTCACAAAAAAATAAAAAAAAGAAAAGAAAATAGCAACAAGCTCTGAGTCAGTAACAAACTCCAGCTCAAGTAAGAATGGGTAAAGGAAGGGGGATGGAGGACACCTGACTCCGTGTAGCCAACCTCAGGCAAGTGTCTGCAGTGCTGCGTAGGCACTTGTGAATGTACCCCACACACACCCCCAACACACACACCCCACACCTCCACCACTGCATTACACACACACACACACACACACACACACACACACACACAAAATGTACACAAAAATTAAGTCAATTCTATCATTTTAAAGCCACAGTATTTCAAGTCTTAAAGATTCAATGAGTCTAAGTAAGATATCTACAGAGTGGAGGGAAGCAGACAGGAAATTCCCCATAATTTTGCAGACTGATGCCATCACAAAAAAAGTAAATGGTGGGGAAAGCTCTATACCACAAGATGATTGGACGGTGGTAGAACAGGAGAGAAAGAATCCCATATCATTACAAACGCCCACTGCAGTCCAGAGACGCCCGGCTGGATATTCTGAAGTCCCATCTGAACTCAGCTGGTCCTCATTCTGTAATAAGAAGTATCCCCATTTCTGGACTTGGAATGTGGCTCAATGGGTAGTGATTGCCTAGTATGCATAAAGCCCTGTTTAATCCCCAGCACCTCATAAACCAGCACCTGGAATTCCAGCACTGGAACCAGGGGGATCAGAACTTCAAGGTCATCCTCAGCTACACAGTGAGTTCAAGGCCAGCCTGAGCTGCAAAAAAAATCCTGTAGAAGAAAAAGGAAGAAGAGAAAGAGGAGGAGAGAAAAGAGAAAGAGGAGGGAGAAGTGTCCCTTTTTCACACACAAGGAAACCAAGCTGCTTAGCCAAGTGGATATGGTTTGAACTCAGGTCTATCGGATTCTGAAGCCTACCTTCTTCCAGGATTTCCTGCTGACTCCTACTACAAGACAAGGGACAGAGGAGAGTCTTTTTCATCCTGTAATTAAGTAAAACAATAAAATAGAGCGTTCATATTCAACAAATACTAAGGTTAATACCAAAGATTCGTTAAGCAGTCACTCAATGACCATTGGTGGGAGTTCTCACTCTGCTAGAGGGCCTGAGCAAAGAACAGGAAGTTGTAAAACACTCTAATTTACAGAAAGAAAAAAACAACAGCAACAATCAATCTACAGGAAACCGTATAAGGACACATGAACACCTGAACACTCATGTTCTCAGGGAGCGGGGCACTTCACTGATGCGCTCAGTCTAGCAAATCCTCAGGCCTCTGGGGAACTGAGGAATTCTTAGGGGCTAAGCTTCTGGATGGCTAAGGTTTCACTCCATTAAGGGTCAGATCTGACTGTAGAAGTTTCATTATTTAATCCCTTCTCAATATTCTGTCAATTCAATCAGGAATCTCTGGCCTCGAAAATATGAGAACTTGAATTTCTTCCCTCACTGTATCCCAAAATGAAAAAAAATTAATGACAGGGAATATAATTTTTTAATATTTTTATTTATTAGAGAGAGAGAAAAAGTAAGTATGGGTGCTCCAAGGCCTCCTGCCACTACAAACAAACTCCAAACACATGCACTACTTGTATCTGGTGTTATATGAGTACTGTGGAACTAAACCCAGGTTGTTAGGCTTTGCAAGCAAGTGGCTTTAACCACCAAGCCATCCCTCCAACCCAGAGAATATAATTCTTATAATGAGCATTTCACATCAGTGATTCTGAACTGAAGACTTTCTAATCAATTTTCCTTTCTTTCTCTTTCTCTTTCTCTCTCTGTTTCTCTCTCTCTCTTCTCTCTCTCTCCTTCTCTGTCTCTTTCTTTCTTTCACCTGAGCCTCAAAATTGCTATGTAGCATGAACTCCTGACCCTCATGCCTCCACCCCCAAGTGCTGGGATGACAGGCATGTGTCACCATACTCAGCTTACTTTTCAGTCTTTATAAAAATATATTTTTTAATGTAAGCATAATTTAAATTCTCATAAGGCCTATGTCACTACTGTTCAGAGAAAAACCATGGACTGTGTCTCAGGAAGCCTGGGTCTGGACCAGTTTTGACAAACCAAGTAATCTTGGCCAAAACTCTACCTGCATCCTAAACCTCAGAATGTTCCTCCCAAGAACAAGGGTTGCTGGATTGGAATCATCTCTACAGATGTTTCCAGCTCTGTATTGTAATGAATTCTGAGCAGACAAGTCAGGTGCTATAATGGTTCACTCAAACAGAACCATCCTGCCTCAGCACTACGCAGAATGGAGTACTGTGGTTACATCCTCCACAGTCCCAGGTTGAATAATTTTGAGTTCTTGAGTCCACGACTTACAGTTGTGAGTAGTTAGCTCACAGCTTAACTTTCAGCTATCCCTTCCTGTTTTAACTGCCATCCTATAACTTCCTTGACTGTAAAAAGGCTTCATGAAAATGAATGCAATCTGCATTTATTAAGTACTTTCAAAATCCAAACACAGACTCGAACACCTCATGGGCATTACCTTAATTAACTTAATCCAACACTGCAAAAAGTACCATCATCTCCATCTCATAAATGTGGAAACTCAAGATCACAGTGGTTAAGCTGTCCGAGATTATAAGCAGCAGAGCCAGGACCCAAAGCCAGATTGATATATTAAAGGCAGCCTCGCCAGTTTATCAGAATACTGTGTGAGCTTAGGTCCTTAGGTTTGAAGTCAGAGTCTTGGAACTCTCTCAAGTTCAGCAGTAGATGAAAGTTAGCTTGATGCATTTCCATGGAGTTAATGGATACTTTTTCTCCTTCTATAAAGAGGTGAGGGTGTTTTTTTCACAGCTTTATTTTGGATGCATTGTTTTATGCAAAACACAGAGGGCTTTAGGAAGCAAGGGTGGACAAGAATGACAGCTTAGTGTTATCCAGATAGGTAAGAAATGTATATGCATCACTAAAATTATTGAACCAGATATTAAATGTGACAGAAAAATTAATTCCTTTCCCAAATTAGACACATGATCTTATTAATTATTTTACCTTTTTGTTACTTTTCTCTTCACAGAGGTCATAAAGTAGAATTCTATATTCAAAATGATTGAGAATTTAGTAAGGATTTAGCTATGTGAGTCATTACATAAGTATTCTCAAAGAGTCCAGCTTCTCATCTGAAAATCCGTGAGGATACCACTGATGTCAACAGCAATCGCATCACATTCCCTTCCTCAGCAGTGTCTCCAGAAGTACACACGTATTTCATGTCAACATTCACTATGAATATGAGCATGGCAGAACTCAATTCCTGCTTTCCCCTTAAGGAAGACAAATGCTGTATTTTACTTAATCCTAAAGTGCAGTCTCTGGGCAAATGCAAGGTTTTATTTCCAAATACTCAGTCTTCATAAATAATTTGAACTCAAACATTCCTTACGTGTTTGACAGACTTAGGCATACTAACTTTCCTCAATCAACAAATGCTTTACCATGTGTGAAGGTCAAAGCCAGAAAGCCAGAAAGTCATCTCCTGCTGATTCCACATCTTAGAGCATCAATAAGTGACAAAAAATTATGCTAGGGCCACTAGCCCTTTCAGACATCCTGGGCATGAATAAGAGAAAGTTATGCTATTGCATCACAATATGCCACACCCCTGGGCTATGGAAACCACAAACCAGAAGAGGCATGTCAGGTATAGAGCATCTACTTCTTAGACTCAAACTGCCACAATGCCTAGATCTTTCTAAGCTTCAGATTACTAAATATCCCCTTCGAGATACAAAACTCTTTCACGAGAGTCACAGGACAATATATAAAGTACATACCAATGTAACTTGTACAATGTGCAACATTGGCTGCTTGTAGTATCTGTACTCATAGTCACCATGTGGGGAGTGGGATGGGGTAGGCTGTGGACAGGTCAAGATTTACGAAGGCTAGGTAGTAATGGTGAGGACGAGCTGAGCTTTTAGGGCCTCATGTAGAGTTAGGAATTCGAGGTATCTGGGATTTGGAAGGCTGGTATATGGAGAATGAGAGGAAGCTAAAAGACATTGTGAAGAAGTGGAGGAAAGTACTGGCAAGCTGTAGAAAAGTCAGTCAAATAAGGCTTGTGTGACGTGGTACAGGACTGCAGGTCAGCAAAGCATTCAGAGGAAGGGAAGGTACCAGGGTTAGGATGACTGACAAATCTGATGTCACAGAAGTGAGGGCGCTATGAGTGAAAGTGGAAAGGCTAACCATGGAAGTACTGAGGAGCAGCACCAGCTGGACCAGAAGGAGGGGATGTCATTCAGTTAAAGAGCCAGGTAGGATCATGAATGTTTCTGGTGCAGGGAGGGAGGGATGGGAAGGAGAAAAAGAGAGGGTCTCCTTCCTTTCAGCAACTTACTTTGATGCCTGTTAAGCAGTTGGACTATCTTCATGTCCTTACTCCCTCAGCTTTCCAGATAGTTGAGGGAATAACCATCATCTGATGATCCCATCCGGGTACCAAACATAGCTTTGCTAATGACTGCCAAATGCCAGGACTAACGTCATTAAGGATATTTCAACATTGCTCAGAATAACTGTCTTTCTGGGGGCACAACTGAGGTCTAATTGTCATTGCACATTTTTAATCTCCCACACCTAGTTTTCTTTCTCAAACCTTCTTCCTCTCCAGTAACCAATCATGTCTCCATCGCCTTCTTGGACTCGTCTCCCTCATGCACTTTGCACAGGTCTTGTACCACCCAATGACTTACTTCCTTTCTGAATTCTTGTAAATGCTCAGCTTTCAGGTCAAATCTATTTTCTCCCTGCCTCCCAAAAGCAAAAATGGCATGTGATTTATCTCTATGTATTCTGTGCCCTGCGTATAGAAAGTACTATACCAAAAAAAAAAAAAATCTATGGAAACAAACACCTCGAATCATGCATACAAAAAGTACTTCTGTGATGTTAAAGTTGTACAAAATTGAGAAAAAAAATCCATCTAATAAATATTTGCCTATCTACTCACTCTAACTCCAATGGCTCTCTTGCCCTGTTTTTTTTTTATATTTATTGTCCATAATGAGTTACATTATTTAGTGGGCAAACCATGCGTTGTTATCCCGAATTCCCCAATTCCCCCCCCCATCCCTGATCAGTTGTATATCCTCCTTCGTGGGCTGTCTGTATTAGTCCTTGTTTGCCCTGTTTTTTTTATAAAATATTTTATTTATTCATTTTCAAGCAGAGAGAGACAGAGAAGAGAGAGAGAGAGAGAGAGAGAGAGAGAGAGAGAGAAAGAGCACCAGGGCCACCATCTGTGGGTCTAGCTTATGTGGGTACTGGGGAATTGAATCCGGGGCCTTAGACACTAGAGGCAAGTGCCTTAACTGCTGAGCCATCTCTCCAGCCCCTCTTGCCCTGTTTTATAAGGACAAGATTGTGGGGAAATTCATGCTGTGTCAAGTCCAAGTAACACAGGGGCACTGTGGTGATTTGAATTACATGTCCCCCATAAATTCATGAATTCTGAATGTTAGGTCCCAGCTGATGGCAATTTTGGAAGTGGAGCCCTGTGGAGGAGGTGTGTTGTTGGGGGCAGACTTTGGGATGTTAATAACCAGCTCCCCCTTGCTCAGAGCTCGATCACTCTCCCACCGCTGCCTTCCACCTGCTGTGGCAGAGGTGATGTCCACCCTCTGCTCATGCCATGCTTTCCCCTGACATCATGAAGCTTCCCCTTGAGACTGTAAACCAAAAGAAACCATATCCTCCCATCAGCTGTTTTGGGTCGGGTGCTTTGTCCCAGCAACAAGAAGGTGACTACAATAATCAGAGGCTGAAGCTGATTTTCCTGAGTTTCTACTACAAAGTCTGATAGTTAGCAGGCAACTTGATAAGCTAACCAACTCACACACATCAGTGTCCATGAAAACGGAGCCAAAGTGAAAAACAGATAATATATAAACTAATCAGCCTATTAAGTAGCTGAGAGCATGTATCATTATTTTAGACATTTATTTTAAATGTACTTTCAGTGTAAAATGACACAATGTCAGTTCACATTTTCAGAGCATACCTTGCTGTCTGCAAGCACTTGCTCAGCCATATCCTCATGCAAGTCACCATATAGCCACTGGGTTTGGCAGCAGGATTGGAAAATTTTGATGAATTTGGAATTAGGACAGTTGGACCCTACTCCTGTCTTCACCACTTCCTGTCTGTGTGACCTTGAGAAAAGCCCTTTAGCCAGTGCACATGTCAATTTCCTCCTCTGTAGAACAGTGATAAGATCATCTTCTTCCTGCCTTGCAGACTTAAGAGGATGGGGGAAGGATGACAGAGGTGGAAGGAAATAACGTGACTGAGTACCTTATGTGTGTGCACCAGGCATTTAAATATATCAGGCTTACTTCTCACCTCACTAGTTCTTGCACATCAAGAGAGGAAAAGAGGATTCAAGGAATACAGTAACTTTTCTAAGGTCATTCACCCATTTCTTCCTGATGCCCTATCTTCCTGAAACCAGAATGCTCCTAAGAGAGACTGTGTATGGAATTGTCAATATCCTTGAGTCTAGAAGGCACAGATACTCGCAAAGGTCAGAGAGTGTCAGAGACAGAGCTGGGACTAGAACCCAGGTCTCTACTGATTCCTGACCTTTTCAGTTAACCACGCTGCCCCCAGGATCCCAGAAAGAGACAGAAAGCCACTGGATGCTTATTCATTCAGACCAGCTGTTACGGATCTATTTTAAGGCAAGCACTTTGAAAATCATGGAAGGTGAGTATCAAGTGCATCATTAAATATTCCATATTAATTGACCCTTGAGAGAACTCCCATGTGAGTAACATATGCTGCTGGTTTCCTGTTTCGTAAGCAGCTCAGAAGCGGACTGCACTGCTTGCAACACATATTTTGAAAGGACACTCAGCAGCACAAAATATATTTCTAAAGTAATTTTCTAAGACAAACAAAAGTAATGACCTTTTCTGCTTATGGTTCTGTCCACTAAATGCCCACAACCAGGAAAAGGCAGAATGTTGACGTATGATTGGCCATAACACCATGCAGAGTCTCCACTTGGGAGCAACAGGGGTGGGGCTGGTGAGGGGTAGGGGTGTGCATGTGGTACAATAACATCCCACACAATAGCTAATAATGGGCATCTGCAAATGTATAAGAACAGAGTGCAGAGAGAGGGATAGAGAAAGAGAGAGAGAATCATTTCATGGCATGCCTTTAAAGCACTGGTTCCCAAGCAAATGTAAGCACCCTTGACTCCAGGACACAATACTAAAACATGTGTTCCAAGCCAGCCATCACAGGAACAGTATTAATAAGCCAACAAGGACCCGTGACAGTCATTTTCTCTACTCCCCTCATTCACTTCTTTGTTTTCTATCTGATTGTGTTTCCTTTTCCCATAACACACCTGCCAAAGATCTAACCCACGTTACAATGAATAACAAGATATGTACATGTCAAAACATTCAGGTGAAACATTTAATATCCGAAGCCAGAATCATAACAATGTCTGACAAGTATGGAGTGTCAATGACAGCCACAAAGCCAATCCGAGAACATTCTGCTAAAGGAAAGCTAGATCCAGCAACACAATGGAGAGAAGAAACACCCTCTGGAGTTCAAGTGCAAAGGTGTCAAGAGTCTTGGTGAGAATTCAGTTCACTTTAAGTGTTACAATTCTGATCTCAGCTCGGCCATGAACCGCTTGTTAGTACACATTACTAAACTCCACTTTAGAGTGTCTCTCACATGGGAATAAATAAACATGCCTGCCTTACGGTGGTGAGACAATTAGAAGAATGCTGTGTGGCAGGTGGTTAGCGACCATCTCTGGTATGCTTCTGCAGAAGTGGTTGTCATAGTTATGGGAGAAATGGCATCTAGTGTACACCTGTGGGTCAGTCACAGAGCTGGTTCATTCAAACAGCCCTCCCCACAGCCCCAGGAGAGACAATCAGATCTATTTCCATGGAAGCAGAGAAAAAGGTAAGTGTAAGTTCACAGAGATATTTAAAACCATGGCTCACCCAAGAAAATACGCAAAGGCCACCAGTACAGAGTTGGGGAGAGGGGTACTTTGAGAGATGGAACAGGACCAGACCATGGGCTCTTGTGTGCTTTCTAAGAACTCTGGGTTTATCTGTGGTCCATGGGAACCACCAGTTAGTTATAAGGAAGCTGACTAATCAGTTACCTGCCCCAATAGTTCAGGTCAAAACCTGAGTCACAGTTCATCACACTCCATGTCTCTGCGACTACCTTGAAAGCATACCCTGAATCAAATGAGGGAAATCATAAGATATATGCTTACAAATAGAAAGATCCAGAAGAGAACTGACGATGCAGGAGAGCTTGTGGGTAAGACTGAAGGAAGAACTGGGTTTTGCTCACTTCTGGCCAAGAGAGAAAGCACGCATCTCTGGGCACAGAGGCAGGGTAGTGAGAGCTGGAGAAAGCTCTCCTCTGATTCCATTTTCTCAGCAGAATAGGAGGCAAGGTTACCATTTAAGCGGGAGCATGAAGGAGGCAGCAATGGAGACTGGAGGAAAGAATAAGATGAACTCAAGAGTCAACTAGAACAGTCAGAAACAGTCTAGCATGGTTCTCAAACATCTTATTGTCAGAACCCCCTTCTCACTCTTAAGTATAACTACTGAGGACTCTTGGCAGCTGTGGCGGGTGAGGTAGAGATATCAATGTTCAACATATTAGCATTCTACGCTAAGAAATCTTTTAAAAATACACAAATATATATCCGTTGTCAGTCACAGCGATGGCATCAACATAGTCATAGAACCTTCAGAGAACTCCACTATATAAGAAAGAGAAAATAAACATTACAAAGGTGAACAATGTCTTAATATTAGAAAGAGTTTGGAAGCATCTCAGGGGTTGCCAAGCACCCGATGGAGATGAGCAGCGTGGACATATCTGGGCAGGTTACAGAGCACTTGAGGTTATGGATCTGGAGTGGGAAGAGTGTATTTGCTATGGGTTTTCCTCCTCCTTCGTTTGCAGCGCTCTGATAGGCAGGAAGTAAGTGACAAGCTGGATTTAGCCAGGGTTCTGTTTACCCGAAGGAGTGAGATAAACAAGTGAAGCCAAGGAAGTCACCAGAATGGTCATGGCAAGTGAGCCGAGCAGGAAGGAAATGACAGCATCGAGGCAGTGAAGAGGTGGTGGGAGCAATGAGTTCAAAAGATTGTTGGATTGTAGGAATTAGTAGAATAAGCCAAAAAGAAGGGGGTGGTGACAGAGTGGGAGACTTGAAACTGAGATACCGGAGGGTCACTGGTAAGAACTTCAAGTTCAACACCCCAAAGTGAACATGCTCCCCCCACCTGGCATCTGCCCTTCCTTTATAACCCACCCCCATCACCCAAACATGAAACCTGGGGCTCCATCTAAATCAGAACCACTCTCTCTGCTTTGAGAAGTCCTGAAGTCCTTCCCTCCCTGTTCCTTCCCTCCCTTCTTTCTCTCTCTCTCTCTCTCTCTCTCTCTCTCTCTCTCTCTCTCTCTCTCTCTCTCTCTCTCTCTCTCTCTCTCCACACTCCCTTGCTCCAGCCTCCCCCTCTCTTGAACAAACTCCAGCTGCAGTCTTGCTCATGCCCAGTGTTGTTCCAGCCAACCCATCTTGACTGCTGAGTGAACTTTCTTCCATGTCCAGACTTAGAAGAGACTGTCAGAGTGGAAGCAGGTGTAAGGCGGGAAGACCTAGGCTGTCAATGTGAATTCAAAGTCCATCGTGATCAGTTAGCACTATGTCATGAGATGATTCGAGGAAGAGAATATCACATGAAAACACAATTAAGGTGAGAACTCTAAACTGTTTATGCAATGTTTAAAGGGGAGTCAGGAGTAGGAGAGATAGCTCAGGGATTAAAAGTCCTTTCTCTCCAAACCTGTTGACCTGAGTTCAATCCCCATCACCAACATAAAGATGGAAACAAAGTGGAGCACACATCTGCAATCCAAATGTGCCAATGGCAATGGGGTCAGGATAATCCAAAGCTCATCATCCAGATAGACTGGCTTTCCGGTGGCAAAGACAACAAGAGAAACCCTGTCTAAAAACTATAGTGGAAAGAGAGAACCAACACCGGAGGTTGCCCTCTGACCTGCTGTGAGAGGGCTAGAGAGATGGCTCTGTGGTTAAGGTGCTTGCCTGCAAACCCTAAGGACCTGGTTAAAATGCCCCAATACCCACGTAAACGCAAATGCACAAAGTGGTCCATGCATCTGGAGTTAATTTGTAGTGGTTAGAAGCTCTGGCATGCTTGCTCTCTCCCCACACTGGAAATAATGAAATAAAGTCTTTTTTAAAATCATAATGACAATCATCATCATAGCATAGAGGAGCTGGCAAAGGAATCCAAGCAGGAAAGAGTGTGAGTGAGGCACAGGAATATAACAGTGATGTGAAGAGAGGGTCAGGAGGATGGGAATAGTCAGTCGTGCCAACTGCCACAGAAAGGCTGTGAAAAAATAATTTACAAGAGTCCTTTGTGAGGTATTGATCTATATTGTATAATCCCATTTGCATAACAAGTTGCTCCACCTTTTTTTAAAAAAAAATAAAAGGGGGAGTGTTGGTTATTGTGGTACATGCCTTTAAGCCCAGCACTTGGAAGACTGAGGATCACTGTGAGTTCAAGGCCAGCCTGGGGCTACAGAGTAAGTTCCAGGTCAGTCTAGCTAGAAGGAGATCCATCCTGGGGGAAAAATAGGAAAGGCTTTTCATCTTCCTTATCAAAATAGTCTTGGGACTGAACCCTCAGCACATCAGTTCCTACAAAACCCTGATGAAGCCACCAGCAATGTCACCAGAACAAGTGCTTAAAAGTCTTAAAGTGTCAACCCTACTTTACGTGAAATTACAACAGCAGATGATCCAAGAGAGCAACTGAGCAAATGGTGGAGACATACCCGACTTCTGAGAAGGAAGACAAAATGCTGACAATACTCTCAAGAGACCAGAAATGTAACTGGAGCATCATGCTTTTTGGACAATAGCAACTTTTAATCCCTCCCTTCTAAATAACCCACACACCATCACTTGCCCTAGGGGACAAAATGTACAGACATGGAAGACATACAACAGTGCTGAAACTAATATAATTACAGGGTTTTTTGAATATATGGTATGAATAACTGGGAAAAGTTCTCTTTGTTTAACTTAAAAAACAGTAATGATGTCAAAACTCATATGGGTATTAGCAGGGGTTGGTAGGAAATTGTAGAGACAATAGTAGGGCATTCTTTCACAATTGCTGTGAAGTGGTATTCAGAAGAAAAACTTTAGGATCATATTAAACTGATGTCACCTATTCCTTCCTTTGTACATACATTTTTGCACATACATATGTATATAATTAAGAGTGCCACATAATAAAAATCTGGCTTAATTTGTTTGTTTGAAACAGGGTTTCCTATAGCTCAGGCTGACCTCGAACTCACTACGTAGCCAAATTTGACTTTGAACTAGATTCCCCTACTTCCACCTCCAGAGTGCTGGGATTACAGGAGCGCACCACCAGGCCTGGCTTCAAATCTGTCTAAATCTAAAAGCATTCTTTCAATAGCTATACAATAAAAATTCTATGTGACAATAAAATAACCCTCTTGACATGTTTTCCGCCAGTAGCCACTACCCCAGTTTTCTGCTCTCTGCATAGCAAAATTATCCCCAAAGAGATGTGTATTCTTGCTGTCTTGAGCCTTTCCAATTCTTCTCCATTAAGGTGTTTGCTTCCCACACTAGACTTCTTTTATGTGTCAAGGTCACTAAGGAATTTTATACTGATTTAATCAATATTCCTCCTTGTCCTTATTTTGCTTGATATAGCTGTAGCACTGGGCGCATGGGATCAGTTGTCCTCCAAGCCTGTATCCACTTGGTTTCCTTAACCCCACTCTGTGAGTTCCCCTCCAACCTTGCCCACTCCTTCTCGGATCCCCTTCTATCAATCTTCCATGACAGGCAACCCCATGGCTCACTCCAGCCTTTCCTTTGATAGATGCTGTCATCCAACCTCATTATTTCAAATGATCTGTAGGCTTTGATGGCTCCAAAATTCCCATCGACAACTCCGCCTTCTCCAGTTAGCCACTCAGCACTCATCTAGAGGTCCATGGGGCATTTCAAACATGACTAGCTCCAGGTCATCCTCCCCTCCTTGGAGAGCTCCTGGAATCATTCTTGAAATATAGTCTCCTCTCACAACCCTCACCTGAGCTCTGCTGGAAGAACTCTTAGAGAATTGTATGCACTGAGTTTTCATTAATGATATAATAATGATCTTCAGTCATCAGATTTAAATTACACCTCATTTGTTTTAAGAAGAGGAGGAAGAACAAAACATATCTGAAGGCTGGAGAGAGAACTCCGTGGTTAAAAGTACTTGCTTGCAAAGCCTGATGGCCTGGGCTCGATTCCCCAACATCCACATAAATCCAGATGCACAAAGCGGTGCATGAATCTGGAGTGCATTTGCAATGACACGAGGCAATGATGTGCCCATTCTCTCTCTCTCTCTCTCTCTCGCTCTCTCGCTCTCTCGCTCTCTCGCTCTCTCGCTCTCTCGCTCTCTCGCTCTCTCGCTCTCTCGCTCTCGCTCTCGCTCTCGCTCTCTCCCTGTCTCTCCTTGCAAATAAATAAATATTTTTTAATCTTTGAAAAGATGTCTCATCCACTGTGACCACTTAAATAAAAGTCTGAGTGTGGAAGAATGCCCAGTTGTCCAGAACACTGGATTGTTAAGAACAACTTAATGAGCAACTGCTGAGAGTTCCAAAAACTGAAGTTTCAGGAAATGTACACAGAACTACCCTCCTGCTGGTGGGGTCCCCCCAACCCATGCTATTTCTCCAGGCTATAAGGCAAGGTAGAAAACTGGGCCTGGGAGCTGACTGCTGCACACCATGGAATTCTTCACTGTGGCAGTTCCCTGCCCCCCCCCCATATAGAAATTTGTGCTGGGGTCCTCAAAGGATGTCAGTGGGTGGCACAATTCTGAAGGTACCCCACTGAGTTAGCAATCAATCAGCATGCAGGTTTGTCCT
The DNA here is from genome assembly GCA_004024765.1 of Zapus hudsonius. Lineage (NCBI taxonomy): Eukaryota > Metazoa > Chordata > Mammalia > Rodentia > Dipodidae > Zapus > Zapus hudsonius. The sequence continues at coordinate 25,335 of PVHP010012268.1, forward strand.
GGAGCATTTGCAAGTATTTTCTTGCAAATTTGTTTGGCTCTCTGCAACTATATGCCTATGGGTTTTATTTATTTTTTTTATTTTTATTTATTTATTTTTTGAGAACTGCCCACCCACCAACAGGCTGAAGGCAGACAGGCAAGGGACAGGGAATTTAAAGTGCAGAGGGAGGAGGATGGTGATGAAACACAACCAGAGATGAGTGTGTGCGCTCTAACTTTAAGTACATGATTATTAAGTGGTATAAAGTCAGTTCCTTCTTCAAAGGCCCCAACTACTCTGGTTGCTAAGTAGCCAAGGCTGTGTCATACAGAACGAGTGTTAAAATGTGTCATGAAAGGACTCTTCCCTCTCCTTTTGATGTGAAAAGTGTTTTGTTTTTAATTGTGAAAGAGAAAATAGAGATTGTGGATTGTGTTCTAACATCTGAACAGAAACTTTCCGACAGGACCAGAAAAACAGCATTGGCTACATTTTGACTTCTGAGCCTACTCTAAGGCATCCGCAGCCCTCCAGAGGAACATTTTCTTCAGACCCCCTCAAAGACGCATCTCCAGGTCAGGCTGTGGTCCGGGGAACCACACGAACCCCATGACACCCGAACACAGGACCCTATGAAAGAAAGCAGAATCTAGCGAAACTTCTCGTGCCCTGCCTCTTCTTGGAGAGGCTTTGCCTCTCCTCTCACATGGTTTCTGAAGACCTGTAAACAGAGCCACACAGCTTGCCAGGGGCCACCTGGGGACAGCTCATGCCCTGCTCCTTTTCTGTCAGTTCTGTACAGATAACGGTTCTGAAGCCCTCCACTTCCTAGATTCCTCATGTATGGGAAGGTTCCTCTTTCGAGAGTATGGGGACCAAATGCAAAGCAAAACAGACTAAAAGCAAACCCTCCGGCTTCTAGCATCCTTTCTCTCTAGTGGTTATCTAAAAGCTGGATCCTACTGACTCCCTTTGTCATCACACACACACACACACACACAGAGAGAGAGAGAGAGAGAGAGAGAGAGAGAGAGAGAGAGAGAGAGAGAGAGAGAGAGAGAGAGAGATCCTAAAACAACTTCTTTCTTCCACCACCTCAGGACGGTAGGCTTTAAGCGTTCAGCTGAGGAGCTAACCCATTCCCAGACAAGGTTGGACAAGCCCAAGTGGTCCCCAAAGCAGAAGGCAGGGAGGAGGGCGAACCGAGAGCACCTAGATGTTTGCATTTGCACAAAGAAATTAGCAGGATGATTAATGGGAGGTTCCGGCGGGTGGCGGCCTCCTTACCTGGGACATCTGTGGCCTCAAGTTGATCTCCTTCAGGTTGATGGACTGCGCCCGGAGGTTGTTGAGGAGCTGGCAGAGCAGGACCCCATCGCGGAGGGTCTGCGCCAGATCGAACACCTGCGCCGAGTCCCAGGTCACCCGGTGGTTGGCGGGCAGCACCTTGCAGTGGATGAGCCACTGCGCGCATTGCTTCCACGGCTCCATATCCGACGGCTCCAGGACGCGGCCAGGCTTGGGGCGGGTGCCCGGCGGGAGGCGGCGGCCGCCCGGGTGGGTTCCTCGGATGTCCCGGTTCTAGGGAGCCAGGGGCCGCGGCCGATGGGTCGCCCGGGACTCGGCTCGGGTCCCGGCTCCGGTGCGCCGCGGCCCGGCCGCAGCCGCCGCCGCGAGTCCCGCGCGCGCTCCGTGCGCCCCGGCCGGCTCGCCGGTCGCCGCGCTCGGGCTTCCGACTCGAGAGCCCGGCGCCCGGCCACTGAGCATGCCCAGCGCCGCGGGGGCTCGCCGCCGTCCGTCCGCGGAGTCCCGGGGGCGCGGTGGGCGCGCGCCGGCCGGCCGCCCGGGCTGGGGGTCCGCGCGGGGCCGAGGCGGGGCGGGGCGCGCGGGGGAGGGGCGGCCACGGAGCGAGCCCTGCGCCTCCGCCCACTCGCGAACCCGCGGAGCTGGCACCACCCCGGGCGCCCCGCCGCCGCTTCCTGGGCAGAGGGCGGCTGCCAGGAGAGCCCCCGGGGACCCCCGAGACAATGAGTGCAATTTAAAAGACAAAGAGGGTCTCCGGGGGACGATGGATTAATTGGGGCGCACGCGCTCCCCGGAGAAATGAGAAGCGGCCCGCGAGCATCTGGAGTCCACGGCTCGCAAAGTTTGAGATCGGCAAGCCCGGGGCTTCGCCTCCCCCAGGTCTTTGCAAAGAGAATGCCTCAGCCTGTACCCCCAAGTTAATGTCCTCCTAAGATGCTTGGGAACCTTAAAAAGGGGGACAGAGGGAGAGGGCGGTCTGTAGCACAAGCCTACTTGGACGCGAGGTGTGTGTCACCTCCCCTCTCGGGCTGGGCTCGGAACTGTTCAGGGTGACAGTCCTGCCCCTTTTGCTGAGCCAAAGGAGAAAAAAAAAACCCTGCCTGAGAAAATAGGCCGGTGACACGGAGAGCACACTGCGCATGCGTCAGACTGGAGCCCAGGTTGGAGAACATCAGCCCGCAGCTGCTCAGGCAGGCAGTTTGGGGAACCTCTGGGAAAGTTGGACAGGGTGCGCGGAGCTGCCTCCACCTCCTGCTCCCCAACTCTTGGTCAAACTGAAGCAGCACGTTCACGTTTCCTAAAAATCCCGCAGGGACGTCTAACTCTGCCCTTTTTATTTCGTCAAACCCAAAAAAACAGTGCTAACATGATGTGTGGCAAGATAGTGCCCCCCTCTCAGTGTGGAACTTCACCAGCCTTTAATGGAGTGGTCTTTTAAATTTTGAAAATGGTGAGATGCAATTCGGTGGGATTTTATATCATTTCGAGTTTTATTAGGTAGCCGTAGTTCATATTTTCTAGTGTGAACCGTATTGATTTTATAAGCAAGGAGACTCTGGGATGCGTTAGGACAGAAGCCTTGTCCTTTTTGAAATGGCTGCGGAAAGCACAGCGCACTGTGTACACAGCCAGCCTTCAACAATAAATCAGCCTGGGGATTTCCTTTCCTCACAGGCATCCTTCCCCAGAAGTTTCCCCTGGTGTTCAATGAAGAATGTTTCCCAGACCATAATAGTTCCCTTCCACTGAATGATAGATAATACCATAGCTAGTACCAAACCCTATAAATGCTGTTTCCTACACATGCCTATTAAGTTTGTTAGCACAAAGGTTAATAATAGCAACTAATAAATTGAATACTATAACTATATATTGTAATAAAAGTTATTTAAAACTTATGATGTGTTTCTCTCTGGAATTTTCTATGTAATACTCTTTGATCCGCCAGTTAACAAAACTGTTGAGCAGGGATAATTACTCAAAGTCATATGAAACTTTACATATGTTTACAAACAAACTCCATCACATCTGAAACACCATTGAATATATCCCCCTGCATAGGGGAAAATTACACTGGTAAAGAAATAGCATACCAAAACGATGAATTATGTTTCAGATAGCATCAGATCAACCTTAAATATTGTAGAACACTTTCAAAAGTATTCTTTGCCTTTTAAATTGTATTCATTGTTTCAGGGTGTGGAGAGGAAGACTCTCCACAGTATATACCCCATATCCAGAGGAAGACCTGCATTTAGAATCCAAGATCTGCTGTGTTCTCTTTTTTCATTATTTTATTTATTAATTTGCAAGTGGGGAGGGGGAAAGAGGGAGAGAGAAACAGAAACAAAGAGACAGAGAATGAGCACACCAGGGCCTCTCAACACTGCAAACAAACTCAGATGCAGGCACCACTTTGTACATCTGGTTTTACTGGGAAATTCAAGGCTGGGCCTTCAAGCTTGGCAAGCAAGCACCTTAACAGATTAACAGCATAACCTTGGGCAAATTTTATTTCTCTAACCTTTAGTTTCCTCGCTGGTAAAATGGGAAAAATAGCACATAACTCATAGGGGTGTCAGGATCAAGTGATCCAATATTCAGAAGGCAGTGTGTAAACCACACATCACACTGCAGCTAAGAACCGTAGACTTCAGGGCCCTATCCAGGCCACAAGAAGCAGGCCCTGCAATGTAACAGGATCCCCAGGTGAAGGCATATTTCCATCTGAGCTGAGATGCACTGACAGACAGAATGCATGGCTGCGTGGTGCCTGGCCCTGGAAGAGCTCAATAAACATTACTCAATTGTCACCAATTTCATTCATGAAAAGGCAGGGAGGTCTAAATAAATACTACTTAATTTTTTAAATCCATGCATCCTATATCATTTATATAAACATAAAATGTGACTTCAGAACATAATAGGCTTCAAATATATTCAATCAGAAAGTGGATGGAAGATATGGTGGACACAGAACTGAGGAAGGTTAAGTGTGTAGCTGGGCTGATTAGATAAACAAGGAGCTAAGTGCCAATAGTTGATAGTAAGACATCTGAAATTGGGGGTGCGGAGGTGGCTCTGTCTATCTGAAATTGGGGGTTCAGAGATTGCTCTGAAGTACATCACCTACCTTTGGTGCATAAGGCCTTGTGTTAGAGCCTCAGCACCACAAAGAGCAAGTGAAAGAAAGATGACAAGGGCTGGAGAGATGGCTCAGTGGTTAAGGGCACTTCCTGTACCAGCATGAGGGCCTGATGAGCCCCAGAAAGATCGTAGGTAGCTTGAAATGGCCGCACATCTGTATCCCTGGTCCGGTGGGGTGCTGAAGATGGCAAGATCCTGACTCACTGAATACGCTCGGTCTCAAGGAAGCTAACAAATGAGCAATGGAGAGGGACACCCACATTCTCCTCCTCGGACCTACTTCCCCACATGCAGAGGGAGCCATATCTGCACACCTCTGAGCTAACGCACAGAAAGATCACTTTCTCAGCTCTAGTCTTTTCTCAGTTAAACATCTGTTACCCGATGGAAATGATTTGGAGGAAAGTCAATGACAACCCCTTGCTAGTCTTAGTGCACCCCATTCCCAGGAGCTCTCATAGTGTGCAAGATGTCGACATCCTTACACGTTTGACATGGGCTGTCGGGGCCTTCCAGTGATCCTCCTGTCATGAAGGGGCACCCAACTGGCCCCTCATTAGCACCCAAGGCATGTCCACACTCTTACCATTTCCTGGGTACTTTTCACACACCTGCAGTGGGAAAATGCCCACACATGCACACACACTCTATTAATGAAGAAGCTGTCTATCAAAGAAGTTAAGTACGTGGTTCCTTGTAGAGCTTGAGGGGAAACTGTGCCCCCCTCCCCGCATCTGGGGCTCCTGTTCAGAGCTTCCTATTGTAATAACCACGTAATTGGCTTCACTGACTTAAACAGCTTCCTCCCTGGTAGACTGCAGCACATTGAGGCAGGGGTGATGACACTCATCTTCAAATTCCCAGAACCCACCTTGGTGCTTGTCACGCAGTCAGGATTCAGTAAACATGATTTATTTAAGTGGATGAACAAATGCACAAGCTAAGGAGCTATGCTGCCTCTTCTGCCCCTCCCCCCACACTCTTCCTGGCTGTCATCCTATTAATGAAAAGATCCAGAAATATTGCTTGCATAAGGCACAAGGAGCATATGAAATAAAGTTTCACTCTTTCCAGTGTGGCTCAGACTTTTGGGGCCTCCAAGTCAAGCAGGCTAACCCTCTGCTTCTTTCTTATATTATTGTGCCCTGGAATCTTAGATCTACATAGTGTAAAAATGAGAAGCAGGTGCTGGAGAAATGGCTCAGTGGTTAAAGGTGCTTGCTTGCAAAGCCTGGCATTCTGAGTTCAATTCTCCAGTACCCGCATAGAGGCAGATGCACAAAGTGGTGCATGCATTTGGAGTTTGCAGTGGCAAGAAGCCCTGGCATGCCAAATTCTCTCTCTCTCTCTCTCTCTCTCTCTCTCTCTCTCTCTCTCTCTCTCTCTCTCTCTCTCTCTCTCTCTCTCCCCCCTTGCAAATAAATAAATAAAAATATTTTGCCAGGTGTGGTGGTGCACGACTTTAATCCTAGCACTTGGGAGGCAGAAGTAGGAGGATCACAGTGAGTTCAAGGCCAGCCTGGAACTACCGAGCAAGTTAGAGCAAGACCCTACCTCAAGATATCCAACTGATCGGGGATGGGGAGGGGGGGAAATGAGGAATTCAGGATAACAACTCATTATTTGCCCACTAAATAATGTAACTCATTATGGACAATAAATATATATTTTTTAAAAAAAGACCCTACCTCAAACCCCCCCCCGACATATATATGTATATGTATTTTTTTTTCAAACAGAAAGCAAGAAACTGGCACTCTAAGCTTCAGGAAAGACAGCAGTTGATAGATGCCCCATACTAGATCCCTTCCCATGTTCAAGTTCCCCACAATCAGGAAAGTGGTGATTAAAGAGCTCACTAAGCTGTGCTTCAGGCCTAATGTACCTAATAACTCTGATATAAAGGAGACCAGAGTCGTTCATGATATAACGGAAACGAGAGTCGTGAACTCATGACATAAGGAGCTGAGAGTCATGAATTCATTGCAAGCTGCACCTGCATCATCACATCTTCCTGAATAAGTTTTTCTTCTCATGCTGTCAGTTTTTCAGTTTGCAAAAGCATTAACACTACTCTACTTCTGGAATTCTATGACCCAAGTTAATTTTACTCCTTATTTATTTATTTCTTATTTCATGTTGAAGATAAATAGATGATAATTGGTATATATACAGCATGCCAGAGATAAATGGATTTCTGAAAAAATTAACTATGAAAATACACAAATATTGTAAACTGCCAGCTGACATCCAGGCTTTGGGTGTGCTGGGTTAATTTTATTTTCTTCAACTATAATCAAATGTAGTCTGATTTTATGTTAACATGAGGGATGTGGGCATTTAAAGTTAAAAATCAGAACACTTCTCTGAATATAGGATAGGGCTAGAATGAGATTTCTAGAATGATTGTTCCTTTAATAAATGTGCCCTAATCGATGTGCATTTAAAGATTTGGGATTCAGCACAACTGAGCAATGTCTTGTTAGGATCATAGCATTTCTCTTCTCTTATGACCTAGTGAAGCCTGGGTAACAATAAAGTCAGCTATAACAATGACAATGATGGCCTTTATTCAAAGTGACACTATCAAACAACAGGAATTTTCTTGCAATACCTGATGACACAAATCTTTCAAAGAAGCAGCTTTAGAAAGGATAAAAGTATGACTGTAAACCTGCGTGTATTGCAAAGACTGGACTAATAAAAGGCTAACAGAAATGAAAACACAGTTGTTTCCCCTCCCTCCACAATGAGGAGAGGAAGAGAGAAAGCCGGGTTCCAATGGCTTACTTTAAGGTTAATTGCATCTCAGCTGGGTCTTTGCAGAGCCTCTGTCATTTACATAGCTTCAGCCCTGGAGCTATGGCTATGGAGCGCCATTAAGAGTGATATACATATATATTATGTTTTAAACATGACTAAGAAGGTAGGACTTAAAGGGGAAAGCGCCACTTCTTTATATATCCCTATCAGCAGCGAGGGACCTTAATCTGATTTGTGGAACATTTACATGTTGATAAAAACAAATTACCAAAGAGATCTCTTGCCTAGCATGCACAGGGCCTTGGGTTCAATCCCAGCTTCTCAATAAAAAGAGGGTGAGGATACTACTACTAAGCTACACACCTCTCTTCCATGTAAAAAATATTTTTATTTATTTAAGAGAGAAAAAGAGACCGAGTATGAGTATACCAGGACCTCCTTCCCCTGTGAACAAACTCCAGACATGTGTACCACTTTGCACAACTGGCTTTATGTGGGTACTGGGGAGCCAATCAAATCAAGGTGATCAGGCTTTGCAAGCAAGTGCCTTTAACCATTGAGCCATCTCTCCTGGTTCTATTCACAGTTATGTAAAAACACATAATGCAGTGAGGGTGTTGCTCAGTGGTTAAGCATGTGCAAGTATTTCCCAGCACTGCAAAAACAAGTAAATGAGAGAGCGAGACAGAGACGAGAGAGAGAGAGAGAGAGAGAGAGAGAGAGAGAGAGAGAGAAATGAAGCTGGAGAGAAAGCTTTTGAATAGGAGCAACGTGCAAAAGCCCTCAGCTGGCTCCCATGTAAGAATGCATATGGGACCCGAGCATAATGATGGCTATCTGTAGTCCCAGAATGAGGAGACTGAGGCAGGAGGATTGCTTGAACATAAGAATTTGGGTAGCATTTGAGCAACATTGACCCTTTCTAGGCACACTGGGAACTCCATAGTAAAGTGCTTGCCTAGCATGTGCAGGACTCTGAGTTTAATCCCTGTACCCCAAAATATAAGCATTTTGCCCTGAGATATACACCAAACCCTCCTGCGCATTTTAAATTAATTTTTTAAATTAGCATAAAAGTAATGGGTTTCATCATGGCATCTTCATTCATACATGTCCATCGTTTGTCATTTGTTCCTCTTTCCTTCTTTCTTTCCCCTCCAGCCGGTTTCTTTTCTTTCCCTAGTTAGTCTTCCCTTCTGCTTTAATAATACGGCTTCATACAGAGCCAGCTGTGTGTGGCCTCATCAATAAAGAAAAGTTTTAAATTCTGTTCACATGAGTGAAAGTCCCCATCTTGCTGTTCAAATAATAGGAAAACAATCAAGATTTGTTTAGTAAATTCACTTTAATTCTTTGTTGTTAATTCTCAAAACATGCCAATTTTAAATGCCTTAAAGTCCTTCTAAGCATTCGTCCTTTGCTGGTGTAACCCTTTTGCTGTTGCAGTTTGACGTGGGGTATTGAAATACGATACTTTAGAATACCTGTGGACACTCCTTTGATCACCAGAATGGAGACCAAACAGGAGTAATTCAATAGCAAGATTGATGAGCTTTTTAGGAAGGGACGAGAAAGTTACACAGCACCAAGAGGGAAGCTAAATGTGCCTTACTAACCACTTGCACACTGGCCTGTTCTGCAGACCATGTATGCTACATTTGCAATCTGGACACTAGGTGACCTGGAAGACCAAACAGGTTTTGAATCGCATATACAAAGAGAATGGACATTGGCTGACTGCACTGGAAGAAAAGAAGGCTGGAACTGCTCAGAATGAAAACACAACACCCTTTCCTGCTTCAAAGTGCTCTGCCACGCTGTGCCTCTAACTTTCGAGCTGTTCTTACAGAAATTTTCTAGATTTAGAAAATAACTCATGTATTTCATAATATTTCTTTCTTTCCTCCTGACATTTCCCAGGAAGTGAAACTTAAATAGATTCAGGTCTATTTAAATCAGAATGTGACATCATGATGTGAGAAAGAAAGATGAGACTTGAAGAGCACTTTGCCAAAATAATAACAATTCAACATATATAATATATAATATATTTTATTATGAATATATTTAATTATCCATATGTTATAAGAAAAACAAATCAAAAATGAGGAGCAGGGACTGGAGAATTTCTGTTTTAGAGAGACTCTGTCTCAAGGAAATATGCCAATGAGAAACAGAGGAAGGACATCTCCACGTGCACACACAGAGGCAAACACCACACACACCACCACCACCACCACACGTACTACACAAACAGAAAGGAGGGAAATTGTTACCCCTTACCAACCCTTAAACCATGTCAATTGGTCAAATCTAACTTACCTTATTTAACAAATCTTTATATAGTATTTTTAATCCAAAAATGATCCGCCAAATAGTATACAGAGTTATGAATTAAAATGCAACAGAGTTTTATACCAAATCTAGTCACCATTAATCACAAAGGTAAGGTAAATGGTACAAAGTAGGCACCCTAGGAGTGTGTGTGTGTGTGTGTGTGTGTGTGTGTGTGTGTGTGTGTGTGTGTGTAGGGAGTAATTTTATATTTCTTGTCAATTGATTGTGGCTGTTCAAACTAGAATCAACTTCTGTGAAGGCACCGAGCTGGAAGTATTGCTCGCTCGGTAGGCAAAACGCAGAATACCTTTTGCATAAGCTCTGCTTTAAGCCAGTAAACTAAGACTAGAATCCTGACATTTCCACATCGTGTCCCTTTCTCTCGGTCTACTTAATCCTCCTCAAAGTACCAGGTACCAGGAATAACTTCTGGGTGGCTCCAAGTAAAATTACAGTAATGCAATTTGATGAAGCTGAAAGAATTTTAGGGATTAATTTTTCAAAAACTCCAAGGGACTCAATTCAATAACAAGGCAACATTAAAAATGAGCAAAGACCCAAACAAACATTTCTTCAGAGAATACTTATAAATGATCAACAGGTTATGAAAAAACACTGTAAACATAACTAATCATTGGGGTCATGCAAATTAAAAATCACAAGGTTTTCTCACCTCAAACATTTAGCATGGTTATTGTCAAAAAGACAAAAGGTAAGTGCTTGCAAAGATTTTGTTAGAAAAGAAACCCTTGGAGCTGGAGAGATGGCTCTATGGTTAAGGTGTTTGCCTGCAAAGCCTAATGACCCAGGTTTAATTTCTCTGCACCCATGTAAAGCTGGGTACACAAAGCAGCACATTATTCTGGACTTTGTTTGCAGTGGCTAGAGGACTGGCACACCCATTCTTTTTGTCTCTCTTCTCTCTATCTTTCTCTGCTTGCAAATAAATAAACAAAAATAAAATTAAAAGACACCCTCATATGATGGTAAGAATGTAATTAAATTAGCACAGCTATTAAGGAACTAGTATGAAACTTCATCAAACCATCCCTATTAAGACTGCTGGGCTGGGGATGAACTCCATGCAAAACATCTGCCTAGCAGGCACAAGGCCTTGGTTTTCATCCTCAGCACTTAAAAAAAATAAATAAATAAAAATAAAAAGCTTTTCCAGAAATTTCACTTCAGTGCATATATCTAAAGCAAATGAAATCATCATGTCAAAAATGTATCTGCATCTGCATGTCTATGTTCATTGGAACATTATTCACAACAGCCATGATTTGAAATCAACCCAAATGTCCATTCATGGAAGATGGATAAAACACAGTAGTATGTATGTTTGTAATGGATACAATTTGATGTCCTTTACAAAGGACATCCTGTTATTTGTGACAACAGGGGTGAGGTTGGAGGACATTATTCTCAGTTTATATCTAAATCAGAAATCAAGACTGCCTGATCTTACTCAAATATAGAATGGAAAAATCCTAAAATCAGAAGTAGAGAGTAGAATACTGGTTCACAGGGGAGGGGGCAGTAAGCCAACAATGGGAGGACGTCCATCATCAGTGGGTACAAAGTTATAGTTGGACAAAATGAGTAGGTTCTGAGACTCTATTATACAGCATGGTGACCACCATTAATTATAACACACTTGAAAACTGCAATAAAAGGAGGTCCTAAGTATTCTTACCATAGAAAAAATGATAATTATGTGAAGTGCTGGATATGTTTGTTATCATTATTTGATTGCTATATGCTAAATATAATTAAAAAATTATATTGGGGCTGGAGAGATGGCTCAGCAGTTAAGGCACTTTCTGGCAAAGCCTGAAGATCCTGGTTTGATTCCCCAGTTACCCATGTAAAGTGGAACATGCATCTGGAGTTTGTTTGTAGTGTCTAGAGGCCCTGGCATGCCCATTCTCTCTGTCTCTCTCTCTCCCTCCCTCTCTCTTTCTCTCTCTCTTTTCTTGCAAGTAAATAAAAACATCTAATGATGGTCCATAAAAACATTATATTGTACATAGAAATACATACAGTTTGTCAATTATATCTTAATAAAACTGAGAAAGAAAAAATCTTGAAAAGGTTGAGATTCTTGATTTATCTTAATAATTCCCAATAATTCTGCAAGTATTAGATGTCATCTCTCAAGTTCCTTTGGCTATGAGGTCAGCTACTCGCTCACAGGAGGGATTGCCACCACAGCCAGTGAGGAAGACAGAGGATCCTTACTCAGAGAGCAAGGACTGTGCCTTCCAGCCTGTGTGGGTTACGTCATGGGAAATTGAGTTGCAGGAGTAAAAAGCAAATGAGCCTCTGCTGCAGCTATGGATGCCTTTCATTTCAGCCATCTTTGTCTGAAGGCATCTGGGAAGATGTGGTCACAAGGCTGGTGTCTCTCCTTCTGAGGTGCACATGTAGGTGGTGGGTGATTGTAGCCCCGCATTGCCACTGAAGCTAGAAGCTTAAATTTGAGCAAAAATGAAAAAAAAGACCCAGGGGCTGGAGAGTTGGCTCTGCAGTTAATGCGTTTGTTTGCAAAGCCTAAGAATCAAAATTCGATTCGCCAGTACCCATGTAATCTCAGGGTGGCCTCGAACTCACAATGATCCTCCTACCTCTGACTCCTCCCTCCCCCACCAATGCTTGGATTTAAGGCATGCGCCACCACACCTGGCTATATATTTAAATTTTTTAAATGAATGCACCCCTTTGTGCATCTGGCCTACCCAGGTACTGAGGAATCAAACTCCAGTCATTAGGCTTTACAGTCAAGTGTCTTAACCACTGAGCCATCACTCCAGCCCTAATTATATTTTTTAAAGTTAACTAATTTTGAAGTCAGCTCTAACCATCCCTTTCAATTTCTCCGCATTTAAAGTTGTAGACAATATTTTGCTATTTAGAGAAATTGATCCGAAAGAAAAATGGGACTTAAGGATAGTGACTTTATCTAATGTCTTCCCTTCCATATTTTCTGCCCAGTGGTCTCCACAATAGTCTCATACTTGGGGATAAAACTGAAGAAATGCAAGCTTTGAGTTCTCCTTTTCCAAGGGTCTCTCAGGAGTGAGCTAAGCAATGTTAATTTGCAGCAGGGTTTTAAACAACACTGGCATCTCATTCAAGTTCCACACTGTAGCAAATTAGAGCAGCTGCTTAATTCATATCACCACGGACTCAGTTTCTGCAACAACCGTGCAAGCCTTGCTGTGCTCTGCAGCCACCAGATGGGTGGATCTCTTGAGTGGATGTGTATCCAGTGCCTGGCTGGTGGGGTGGAGGGGGGTGGGGGCTCCCCTGGGCCGGAGCAGCCCCTTGGCCTACAGGAGACAACTTTGAACCCAGGGAATAGGAACCTCCTTTCTGATGACAAAGGATTAGTTTGTCCTTGCCTCACCTCCACCAGCCCCACCCGTTTCCACTGGTCACTTTCTACCTTAAAAGAATCCTTAAGGAAATGTAGCATCTAGTTCAAGAGGATATCAAAGACTGGATGAATGAATGAATGATGTCAGACTTTCTACTGTTGGCAGTGGTACTTCTAGTTGGTTTTTGTGGAAAGACAGGTGTTCGTAGTGTGTGATGTGTGGTTTGTGCATGTGGAGGCCAGAGTAGAATGTTGGGTGGCCTTCTTACCTCTCATCTGCAAATTTCCTTGAGACAGGTCTCTTCCCCATCCAGAGATGCTATCTGGTCAGTCACCCCCAGCGAACCTCTGGTCCTGTTCCCTGAAGACTGGGCACATGCATGGCCACAGCCAGATTTTTACATGTGTTCTGGATACTTGAACTTGGTGGTTTCTGGCCAAGAGGTTCTCATGCTTAAGCAACAAGTGCTCTTATCATCTGAGTCACCTCCTCAGTCCTAACATCTAGTTTTTAAAAAACAATTCTGAAGTTGATTCAGTGAAGATTTGAATAGGTAACCAATCTGAACCCTCTTATCCATTTTTGTGCTTGGGACAAAAAACTGCACATACTCTGTCCACTTTGGGAACATAGATCTTAAGACAACACTACTTCTAGATTTCAGCCACAAAAATGTTTCACATTGTTCCTGAATGTTTGGGGCATGTGTACATAGCAGTCTATTAGGTCAGGATTGTGCATTCTGAACCTGCTGTCCAGGTTTTGCCTTGTTGAAACGTCTTCTCTACAAGTCTGAAGAGGGAGAAGAGCATCCAGAGGGAGGGAAGTGGAGGCAGGGAACTAGTGTGACCCAGAACTGCTAGGATTCACCACACAAAAAAAAAAAAAAACATGTCAAAGGTGCTAAAGAAAAATGGAATGGGTAGTGCAATTATGAAATGTTAGATGCTATTTTACTATAATCAATTACTATAATAAAATAAAATATGATAAAACAAAAATATGCTTAATAGAAATATTGGAATTCTCGTGCTCGCTTCGGCAGCACATATACTAAAATTGGAACAATACAGAGAAGATTAGCATGGCCCCTGCGCAAGGATGACACACACACAAAAAAAGAAATATTGGAATTCTCTTTTCAATAATCCTAAATCACAATTCACATAGGAGGAAATGGTTTGTTGCTTTTCAAAGTGATTTTTCTGACGAGGTATGATTTGTATGAGAGAGACGGGCCTTTCTGGCTGTTCAGAATGAGCTTAGTCACCAGTCTAGTGAGACCATCCATGAAAGACCCTGGTGACTGGCAATTTGTTATCTCTGAGCTTTTAGAATTAAATACCATTGTGGTTCTTGGTGAGAAGGGGTCAAACCATTGAGCGGAGCATTAAAAAAAGATGACATGTCACTACTGCTCTTACTCAATTCTTTCACTTCTTTTATTCTTTTTCATTCATCTTTGGGGATTAAATGGTCACTGGTCATTTATTTGAGTCTATGTCCTTTGTGCAGGGCCCAGGATTCTCTTATTTTAAACATGTGTTTGGTAACAAGTTGTGAGCCACGATCTGAACTGTGTGCTTTCACGCATCTTAATTCCACTTACAACAGATGAGTAGATATCTTGTCCCAACTTTATAGGTTAGGGGGAAAGTTAGACGGTGTTTATAATAATGTAGTTATAAAAATGCATTTCCTGTGTCTTGCTTCTGGCCACTAAATCAGTCACTGGAGGAGATATAAGAGTCTACTAAATCGAAATTCTGTATATTTTAAATAATGCTGCTGTGAGTATTTTTATTATCATTCATTGTTAATATTTCAAACCTTTACAAAAATTGGTGGGATATTTACTGTTTATCTAGGTACCTGCCACTCAATTTTGACAGTTAACAACCAGATTGATGGGTGTGTTTATGGTTATTCAAACATTGCCATGTGATGCCGTCATTCTATGGCCACTGAATGGAAGATCCAGGTGATTCTTTCACATGCTAAAACTCAAAAGCCTGGTGTGGCAGCTCAGTCTTACAGTTCAAGTACTTGTGAAGCTTCGCCAGGAGAATCAGGAGTGCAAGACAATCCTTTGCTACATAGTGGGTTCAGTCAGCCTAGTTACATGAGACACTCTCAAAAACAAAAAAAAAAAAAAAATCAAGAACCAATGAAGTCCAGTAACTGTCTCATTTTTACTTGTCTGTGTAGTTGCAGAGCTGAGAAAAAAACTCAAAAGATGCAACTTTAAGTAGGGTTTGATTTCCAGCAACAAAAACTAGATTCATTGAGTTAATATATATTTACTGAGCTCTTTTATTTAATATTCATATATTGCCAGACTGAGAACTGAAGCATATATGAAATAAATATATGTCATTGTTTTAAAACTATGCACAACTTAAAAAGATGTAGTGCATAGTGTAATGGTTAAATAATAATTTGAAGCAGTATAAAGTAAATGCAACAGTCTACTAGAAAGTGAAAGAGGAAAAAATTCCAGTTTTTAATGAGTTCAATTCAGTGTCACATTTTTAAAATTTTTTAATTTCTTTTATTATTTCTGCACATGCATGTGTGTAGTATGTGTGCATGTGTGCACAGATGCTGCACTCACAGAAGCTCAGATGGTCTCACACTTGCATGGGAAGCACTGTTGACCTCAGCCATCTCTCCAGACCCAGAGTTCCAGTTTTAAAAAAAGTCTTTATGGAAGGGGTAAGAACTGACTGAATCTCTGATTGGGGAAAGACTTCCTAAGTGGAGAATATCAAAGAAATTATCTTTTGGAGAACTGATCGATAAAGGTGCCTTGCTGAATCAGTGGAGTCCTCATGGGATGATCCCAGAATTTCTCAAAGGATTATGGAAATCTCAAAGACTAAAAAGAGATAGCAGGGAGCCGCTGTGAGTTTTGAAGAGGGGGGAAACAGTGATGCAAGTGGTAATTTAGCAAGTAGCCACAATTTGTATGGAAAAGATCAGTTCCTTAGGCAAGGTGGCTATTAAAGCATGATCACTTTGCTTCAGGGTTAAAACAGGAAAAGTAAAAGCTTCAGAGACTTTTAGAGCCAACTGGGCTTGGAGGGAATAATCGGGGCAGATGATTGAAAAACGACTCTGAGATTTTGTACCTGGGTATAAAGAACTGACTTTACCAAAATTTACCTGTTTCTAAAGACAGCAGAAGATGTGGAATTAGTGATTGGATGAGGGTTAGTGTGAGGATGCTGGAAGTTCTACTCTTCAGAATGTATCTTTAGCACAAGGAGTAGTTGAGTCTGACAGATCCATGCTGAAGGGCAGAAATCACTGAATGTGACTGCTGAGTTTACGGAAACTGTTCAAAGTGAGGGATGGGAGGAGAAGAGACAGAGAAGTTATGGAGATCCTAGCAGGGTTATCATTGTGTGTCACCCAAATCCAGGTCAGAGCCCACCAAACAATTATTCCCATGCTAGTCCAGAGGGAATGCCCTTCAGGTCTTGCCTTTGATTGATGCTAAAATCTAGAAGCCATGCCATGCCCGTTGATTTCTAGATAATCACACAGGGCCAACCCTGATTCAATTTATCTGACTTTCGATAAAAGGTCTCTTAATTTTAATCATTGAAAGGAAAAAAGAAATCAGTGAAAAACAGTCAAAGAAACTTAGCGATAAATGATTCCTGCTTCATAACATATGTGTTCAGGCCTTTTACGTCGGTTTACACAGGTGCAGTGGTGTGGGTCCTGTAATCCCTCCTCCTGGGAAAAATAAGAGATCACTGAGTGCCTTGGACACAATCATGTCTTCATTCTGCTTTAGGGGTTGGTTTTTCATGTCTGAATGCATTAGTTTCTCTTCTAGGATTTCAAATTGGTCTGTGATGACTAACTCATTTATTGAGCAAATATTTATTGACTGCCTATATTTGTCTAAAGCTGGAGATTCTGGGGTGGAAAAAAAGAGACAGACAAAAATCTTTATCTGTCTGCAGTTTACAGACTCCCTCTGACTTTGCTCAATGACTAATGGCTATGAAAGCACACACCCAAAAGAAAACACACTATTCCTAACTCTAGAAAACACACTTGCTGTCCTTACTACCAGCTTTCCAGCCACTGGGACTCTGTGTCCCCTCTCTAAGCTGCACTTCCTCTCCTGTTTGCTAAGAACAGTGCCCTTTTTTAAGTAGATGACCACAGACCAGTAACCATCCCCAGTTCCCTGAATAGGTGTCTCTGTTAACTCTAATGACTCCAACTGTCCCCAGACCCTCCTGCTGTTCCACCTCAGTGCTTCCTCCTGCTCCCTGCTCCCTTGTCCTCTTGTACTGTCACCTATGGGAGCAATTGGTCTGAATGCTCCTACAAAGAATGACATCTGTTCCCTAGAAACTCTCCCCATCTCAGAACCTATTTGCACCTCTCTGCAGACCCTTCTCAAATTATGAGTCCACGGAGGAGAATTTATTAAAGGTACTGACTATAAATAAAACAGAAAATACCCAACTCTCTTCTTTCCTCGAGTCATACTATGCCTCGGAAATCAAGACAGGAGAGAGTTCCAAGGAGCATGGTTGATGATTGATGGGCTCAGAACATGGCTCCTAGTGGGCATATTCTCATGTCACCACAGCCTTCTTACCCAGGTTCTGGTTCTCTCTCTCTCTCTCTCTCTCTCTCTCTCTCTCTCTCTCTCTCTCAACTTCTCCCTCTCTGTCTCTATCTGTCTCCCTGTCTGTCTCTCTCTGTCTGTCTCTCTCTCAGTTCAGTATTCGCCACTGTGATATCACAAAACCACACTGTGACATCACAATACACCACAGTGACATCACAATGCCCATTTTGACATCACAATGCCCAAATTACATCACAATAAAGATGGTGACATCACAATGCCCCACTGTGACATCACAATACGCTTCTGTGTCTTCACAATTAACCACTGTGACATCACAATACCCCACTTTTACATCACAATACCCAACATGACATCACAAAAATCCAATGTGACATCACAATGCACACTGTGACATCATAGTGCTCCACTGTGACATCACAGTGCCCCATTGTAAAATCACTATGACCACTGTGACATCATAATGTCTCACTGTGACAACACAATGTACCACTCTGACATC